>BSBK01007489.1:1642500-1835056 GCA_027943335.1 Chamaecyparis obtusa | reverse complement strand
TACATACATACATACATACACACACACACACACACACACACACACCACACACACACACACATATATATATGTATATATGTATGTATGTATATATATATATATATATATGTATGTATGTATATATATATATGTATGTATATATATATATGTATGTATGTATATGTATGTATATATATATATATACACATATATATACTTATACATATATACATACATACATACATACATACATACATATATACATCTATATATATATAGACACACACACACACACACACACATCTGATAAGAAAAATACATATATTGGCCTAGCCTCAAAACATGTCAGATTTTATTAAAAAGGATATTACAATATAGTTTAACACGATAGCACTGGACCTAAGATAGGTCATATATATGAATCCTTCTCACCATGTTACCATAAGACCTAAAGACAGGTCACCCATAAGATAAACACATTACATACTGTAAACACCAAAAGAAAAACATATTCTAGGCCTATGGGAACACCACAACCGAGTCCATGATTTGATCTACAAAAAATTTGAACCAACTGATGGATAGAACTTGTCCAAAAATAAAATACAAATGTCATATCAAAAAAATTGATATACTGCATGAAATTCCAAGTAGTAGGGATACCTAGAAGAAATCTGAAACATAGTAGCCATATATATCCATCCAAAAATTCATACTACTCTAATCACCAAATATCATAGATGTACTAGAAAGATACATTTCAATAATAGGAACAAAAAGATATGGTATGATAATACATTACCAAAAATAAATTACATATAATGAATCTAAACTATACAATACTGAAACACAACCCACAAACCACCAACCAGTACAGACATACAATTGGTAGAAGGTTTTGACATCAATGAAAACAATGCTAACATATTCTCAATAAGCTCAACAATCTCCATCTTTAGCATTGATGGAATAACAACAAAACATAAAAACTCTAAAAATATCCAAAAAATCCCCTTGAGTTAGATATTGCATTTTAGTTTTTCTTTCCTAACTTTTCCCTCCCCCTTTTGTCACAATGGAAAAGGGACACAAAAAAAAAATCAAATAAGAATAATATATTTTAGAAGAAAAAATTTCTTGTACCTTTCCTTAATATTGGAAAGATTCCTCTTCTACTCATCCATACCCAAACTCAATCGTGCACACAAAATCTCATGATGCACCAACATGTTAAATGATAAATTCCAACCTAGGGATTGGAACATATGCACATAATCCTTTGCATCAAAAATAATTTTGAAAAGATGTTCTAACTAGACCTCAACCAAATTTCTTCACCAACCAAAAAGTCTTCACTAAATCTTCTCTTTGTCTTTGTACACACAATATTTCAACTTGAAGTTGACCAACTTTGATCCTCTATTTTCCACCTTTATCTTTGAATTTATCATATATTTTACCCAATTCATTTAACTTAGAATCAATGAACTCAATCCTTCCTCTAAAGTTATCAATTGCAACAAGCCACTAGAGAATACTGGTAAATATTAGAAATCTCTTTTATACATTCTTTTGTCTCACTGATCATTCTAGATAATCTTTGAGTAGCATTAGTACATTTCTTCTTAATTTCTTCTTTGAATTTCTTGCAATCAGAACCATCATGCAATAGTCTATTCTCAACATTTTTTACTAGATCATCTGGTAGCACACTAGATACATTAAAAAAACAAATTTCTTACTAATCAAATAATATACTAGCATAGTCTCTATCTCATTTTTTTATCACCAAAGAGAAACCAGACCACATATTACCAATCCTATCAAATTATCCTTCTTCCAACATTTCCAAACTATATTAGAATCCACAGAGCTAGATTATGTTGAAGAAATATCATCCTATTCTATTTCCTCTTATTATTTTATGTTTCTTCCTCACCTTATTCTTCTTCTGAATTAGTAACAATCTCTTTACCTTTTTCACTATTTTTCCTTCTCTTTGGTTCTGAAGGGGAACCACCAACAACAATCTCTAATTCTCTTTTACTGGAGGAGGAACCCTCCCCAATATGAATCACATGCACTACACTAGAAACAACCATTCTAAAAGAAATATTCATCTACAAAGTAGAAAAATATGCTTTAAAATAATCCTCCATATTATCCAAAAACCTTGAATATCTGTAAATTTATTTTCTCACATAGATGCTTGACTTCTATTTAATGTTCTCTCTACCCAGTAGCGATATTAGAAAGTAAAACACCAAACACATAACCATAGATCCAAACTGAAAGGTATAACCTTCTTCTAATGACATCTTAACATTCTCAAATAAATTTTCCAATAGAAAACAACACAAATAAAATTTCATGCTTTCCTTCACCATTTTGTGTTCTAGATAAACACCTACAATAGATATAGCACCTTCATGATTTCAAAAGAAAATTTTATAAGTGATTCCATACGTAACATACCTTTCCACTAGATTGAGCAGTATTTTAATTAATAGGGCCTTTTGATCTCTATTGATGCCATTCCACTCTTGCACATCCTTGTATTTTACTAACTTCTTTCCAGGAAGAGCTCAACCATTTCACAACCTAGTGTTCTCCTTAATCACCTCTTTTTTCACTACATAGGATTTATCTAACAACTAATTCTTGTCCTTGAATCAACTCAGCATGAACATGATAGATTCTTTCTCTGAAAACTAGGGAAACTCTCCCCAAATGTCCAAACCTATGACACAAACTCTTTGTAACCCTTATACAAATAACCCTACTTCTAATTTTATGTTTTTCCCATGATCAAATTCTTCTAATTCCACTCCTTTCAGTATCTTTGACATGACAATGCTGGATTCATGAACAACCATTCTTGATTCCATCTTTTCACAATTTTTCCAATCACTAACAAGCTCTAAAAAAATCTCAAATTATCCTTTGCAAAAATGATAAATCATTTGAAAAATTACCTTTTTAACATTAACTCATGATTACTTTTCCCACTGAGATTTTATATTGTTGACACAATTAGTCATACAATGGACATAAATCAAATAAAAAAATGTAATAATGATTTAATTCCCAAACATATTGGAGACAAGAGAGATGCAATCGGTATCACACTTGAGTAGGGGAAGTGATAGATTTTTTATTTTAATACTCCCTCCGAGCCAAAGCATTAGGCTTAGTTTCTAAAAGAGCTAGTAATGGGATCTGGTACTATAGAGTTCTCTTCGCAAGCTTTCTTCTTTTTCCATAACATGACTTCCTTTTAAGATTCACCTAAAATTGTGACATTCTTATCATTCCCAAACTTTATTAGAGTGCAACCAGATCTATAATGTCATGCCCAAAAATACACAACCAAAAACATAACAAATTTTTTTTTGAAGGGTGAAATGTAATAACATATGCCATTGTCACGTACTTCGATCTACTTAGCCAAAGATCAACACGGATACGCCTATGCTGAAAACGGTTAGGAATATGCTTGCAATGACAGTAACAAAAAGTGGATTTGTCAAGGGGGAATCTATCTCAACTAAGCCCTCATCAAGAAAACGTTGAAGGTCCTGTTATCATAATGAACTTTAATTGAATTGACTATTATCTTGTTAAGAAGTTCCACTGCTAGATTTGTATGAATAAAAACCCGACAAAAATACTAGATTAATCATTTAATTCATTCTTAGTTAGGTTGGAACATAATACTGCTAACTAAAAGTCTAATTCATTAATTACCAAAATTAGAATTTAATGGCTAAAGGATTATAATTGGCATCTAAATAACTAATGTCCTGCTCCAATAAACCCTCACCTAATGATTCACCATACCTATCACTTCCTAACCAATTGGTTAATTGACGGTCTAACATACTAATACTATGTTCTCTCCTCTAAAAGAATCTAACATAACAACAAGTAATTATTTCCTAAACATCTTGTACTCATCCCCTAATTAACTAATTGATTTATTTATTGAACCCATGACCTACTAAAACATTTAGTAAGTAATTAGACAATCGTCTTAAGTGTCAATAAGTCTCCGAGGTTTAACATAGCTGGTCTAATATAGACAGGTCACCAAATTAATTAAACTTAAACATTACTTAATATTTTAACACATTAAAAGTTAAATAAAGGTATCATCTCCTAACCATATCCTAACATTATAAACTATCCCTAGAATAATTTATCCTTAATAAGGAAAGTTAGTGCATAATCCACTCTATACACAACTCATCTAACCTATAACTTAATTACCCAATTACTAATAATTACAAGGAAAGGAATAAACATATCAACCTTAAGTTCATAACAAATAAATGGTTGATAAACTATTTCTACCATGCTATTCCAATCAATAATAAAAAAGAATAATAACACAATTATAAATATCCTATCCTATAAACCTACGCACCCACTGCCCTAGCCTAAGCTCCTACTTAGAGCAAAACAATGGTTTAGCAAGAAATTCAGTTACTTAAAGACATGGAATAACAAATAATTAAAATTAGCAAGGGGGGAAAAATTCAAATTCTAAAAAGGCTAGTCTACCCCCTATGCTAACCTACATCACCCACTAGCCAATCATAAAGCCAAGGGGAGTGCACTTTTAAGAGGACAAAAGGGAAGACAAGGTTTGAGGGCCCCACCAATCTCATGGATGGGATTTTTGCACAAACCAAGGCTAGAGAAGTTAAGAAAATGTTTAAAGTCAATGCAACAAACAAGACAAGTGTGCTGCATTCCCCAAGAAGATGACCAAGTGGGTGGTGCACCTAGCAAGGAGGAAGGACTCTTTTTATGACAAAAGAGAAGGTGTCAGGTTTCCAAGTCAGAGTTAGGTGTGTTTGCAAGGAGGTAACTTGAAGGATTAGAGAGTTTATTAAAGCCATGTCAGCCCAAGAGAAACAAGGAACTAAAGTAAAAGAACAATGCATTAAATCTCCTTTGTTGTTAAGGGTCACTTCTCAAGGCCCCTGTTTACCCATGTAGGGAGGTGTTTGACTGAGCATTAAACATAATGCTTTCCCATGCCCATCACTTGCACCTAGGAAGAGGGACTTGGTGGGGACCACTAGCAAGTGGGGAGAACTTTATAGCAATTCTTTATAGTAAAGTTTATTTAGACTCAATCAACAACATAGTATTGACCTAAGCATGGGTTAAAGTGTAGATTAGTCTAATAAATTCCATTAGATGTTAATGTTAAGAGGAGAAGGAGAATATTCTCTGTGGTAAGGGAATATTTTCCTTCTCCATACAAAATCCAGAGAGCTAAATGCTCAAACAAAATTCTGGAATGTCATTTTTTTACAATATGGCTAATACTTCATCAGCTTGATCTCTTTATTTTATTTACTAGTCATAGGTGAGGTGTTTAGAATGCAATTAGTAGTTCAGTTTAAGAATTGCTCAGAGAAGGTAATGAGTAAAGTCTAGAATGTATATATGTCTCTTCATTGATATTTCATCTTATCAATTATTCCATGGATAATTCATTTGAAAGAGAATAAGAGGAGACCAAGTTTCTTCATCCAAGTATAGTTTTATTAAGTATGAGTTTGGTCTAAAATTAGATAGATTGCAATGAGCTTACAACTATGAATCCAAGTATTAAGAGTTTCATGGCTATCCATATTAATGCAATTTTACATACTATTGAATGATTTCATATCTTCTCTTGCCAACTTTGAATAACTTTTTTTTTTATAAAGAAAATAACTCCACTATCTTAAGAAGCAAAAATCAATTAGACAAGATAGAAATACATTGCATTTTCATTATAGACATCCTATCAATTTCATTACATAATCTCTATGATGAAGAAGCATTTACATTACAATTATATATTACACTTTGATGGAATACTCAATGAGAGATCAACATAAAAGAGCTACTTCACTTCATCATATTACATATACCCTTTCATATACATCTACTATTTTACAATGAACTCAATAATGGAAATTCTTTACAATATACAAGAGAGAAAGATCTCCTTCAAGGTCAATAATACAACAACTTAGGAGAGTTGATACAAGCTCAACAAGAGAAACTTCTTCAAGCTTTTCCACTTGGGTGTTGACCTCAAAACCTGCAACAAAGGAGAGAACCATGGGTGCTCACCACCCAACCAAGGTCTCTTATGAGACCACCCCCAAGCTTGGAGAACCAAGGCTAAACGGGTATGCAACAAGATCAACAAGATGCTCACAAACAATTTACACAATGCACATACAACAATTTACTCCCTTCCAAGGTTACACAAATGAGTCTTACAAGCTCATTGAGAGGGTGGAGGTGGGCTTTTCCAAGGGGAGAATGCCATTACATACAAATTTTCTCACCATGAGTATTCAAATGCCTCTTCAAGGCTACATATCCAAATGCCTCTTCAAGGCTACATATCCATGCATATCCAAATGCCTCTTCATACACATACTTTGCTTAACATCCTCTTCAAAATACAAGAATGCAATGGCTTCCATGGTGCCCATACACCATGGACTTATCCCTCTTCTCCAAGAGAAGAGACTCTCACCTCATGGAGAGCCCAACTAACCCCTCCACCAATAGGCCACTTCTTCCCTTCCCAAAGGGTGAGATATGCCTCACACCCATAAATAAGAACTCCCTCAATCAAGAAAAAAAACAAGATCAAACCATGAAATCAAATCCAAAATCCCTCCCTTACAACACATTGCCACAACAAGAATCAAGATTCATATACATGAAAGGGAAAGATACAAGCTAATCTAATGCACAAGTAGAAAGACTTCCATGAGAAGAGTAACCAACCTCCACAAGTGTGATGGAAATGGAAATTTGAGAAGAGCTTATCCACTTTTCTTCCTCCTCCAAAACCCTAAAGTCTCTAAAATTAGAGAGTGGGTGAACACCCTCTAATTCTATCCAAGGCCTCTAAAAAGGGCTCCAAATTCTACCCACCCACCCAATCATAATTGCAAATTTGACTCTAAGGTCTCCTTGATTTCCCTTGTCCCCCCATGATTAATGCTTGATTGGAAGGAAAGGTGAAGTTGGGTAAGGGTCAAGATCCATCCAATCTCGTAGGTAAGGGTAAATGGGTCCAAAAAAAGGGTTGCCAAAGTCTCTAGGGGGTTTAGGATATGCTCAAAACCTTCCTAACCCATACCCCTAACATTAAGATACATAAATTATGCCAAAAATGACCCCTAGAACTTCTTATTGGCCTCTAGAAGTGGCTGGAATAAAATAAATTTAAATGAGTACATTACAAGTGTCAAGTGACACTAACAATTGCACATTACATACAAATGCCAAGAAAGACAACACGAAGCTAACTACTAATGCACATGAAAATTCACTTTTACGACAAGTTCACATTACAACGAGGCTTTGTAATCCCACATTGGACTAAGCCTTGGTTTACTCAGTTCACATGTGTTTAACCTTGGTTCTCTGATAATTCCCATGGTTCTCGTACCTGCACACTTCACATCGAGCATCAGTAGTTCAAGATGATAACATTACATGAAATATACATATTCAATTTCCTATTTAGTATCATAACTCAATATGTATAGCTCAATTCAAATCACAATTTTCCATTCAATAATATTCGAACATCATAAGTACATAATCATCATGTGCAGTAATCAAATCTAATCATGAATAATTCACTTAATCCACGATGCATAATAAAAATCATGATGTACTCTAGATTCACATCCACACATACATAATATAATAATCACCATCAAAATATCGTATCTCGAGTCTCAATCCAAAATAGATCAACAAGTGTATCACTGTATCAAAATGCAGAAAAAGAAAGATGCTATGACGGGTCGGGGTGAGGCCTCACATATAAGTGTTAGTATATTGACCAATCTAACAATATTTGAAATAATTAACATTCCTTTGTCTTGATCTCATAGATTGAACTCTATATCTACACCAATTAGCCTTGTGATTGTAATTTTGATACACATAATAATTTCCATGAAAAATATTGTTCATCTCATTTCTCTTAACTGGATTAGATACTTGACTTCTGCATTGATTTTCCTTATGACCAAAATTATTGCATATGAAACAATAACCATTGAAAGATAAGTACCTTTGAGTATTTGGTTTCTTGACTGAAGGCCTTCTTGTATATGTTCCCTAATTCATAACCTTTCTTATTACTTTAGACTTTTTTTTTCTTCAACTTGCTTATATGTGTCTTTATTCTTCAAATTTGAATATTCACTAGTGAAACCTAGACCTTCATTGTCCTTATGACCTTTCTATAGGGATAGAAGTTGATTCAAAATAGTGTTGCTTTCATAAAACTTTTCTTTAGATCTTAGCTTCCTTAATTCCTGATCCAAATTTTTATTTTCATATGTCTTCTGCTTGATAATGCTCTTGATATTTTCATCAGTTTTCTTCCATTTCTCCATTTTTTGTTTGATGGTATCCTTTAGATCTCCTTCAGTCTTCTTCCAATATTCTATATTCTACTTGAAATTTTCTTTGATAAATTCTTCAATGTTTTTGCAATCATTCAATTGTTTTTCCAAACTTGCCACTGTTTCTTTTGACTCCAATTCCTGGCTTACTTCCTTGTGTCTTTCTTTGAATTTTTGTATATGTTCCCTCAGCTTTGAGATACATGCATTCAATTCCTTAATGTTTTATTTTATATCCTCATTCTCTAATTTAGTGTTCTCAACATCACCCATCATGATTTGTCAATCCTCATTAGAAGAGTATTCTCCCTCTATCTGTTCAAACATCCTAGATCTCCCTCAAGTGGTTAAGATTTATCTACAAGGGACCAAGCTCTGATACCAATTTTTGAATGCCAAATAACTAAAGGGAGGGGGGTGAATTAGTTATTCCAAAATAATTTTTACAAATTTTGTTCAATCGGTATAATCATAAACCATACAAATATTTAAAACTAATAAAAACTTAAAAGAACAAGAACAACAAACACCATAACACTAGATATGACATGAGTTGTGGAAACCCAAGATGAGAAAAATAATGGAGAAACTAATTCTCATGAAAGTAAACATTTGTTAAGGTGACATCGATTAAGGTGATTTTTACAAGGGGCTTACTGTCAGTTAGCTCACTGTGTGTAGGTGCACTAGTAGTTGGACTAACTGCCCTGATTCAAAAGATTTATTCCAAAAATATGTCTTAAAAATAAAATATGAACTGATATAATTGCATTTGCATATTGTAGACATCTAAAATTGTCCATTTGCATTCTAATATTAATTTTTATTAATATTTTCCCTTAACATTATAGTTGATTTTTATTAATTAACTATATTGTTATATTCCTCTATTTAATTTAATTTAATTAAATAAATTTATTTTCCATTTGTATTTAAATTTTATTTAAATACTACAATATATTAAATTTATTTTAATATATTATCCCTCCATCCCTTAATATAAAATAAATTTCATTTATTTTATTTCTCCACTAGCCTAAAGTTCTTCTAAACCTTGATTAAAATAAATTTATTTTAATTTAATCCATTTTCCATTTTTCCTAATATTACATTTTGCTAATATTCCTCTAATCTTGATTAAAAGATGGATTAGCTCTAATCATGTGCACACTCAACTTTTCCAAGGTAACCACCTCTCCATCTTGTTTCTCCTCCAATCATTTCAAATTCCTCTTTCCCTCTAAAAGTGAAGTTTGACTTTTGCATTGACTCTTAATCCTGGCCACTCATCCCTTTTGCATCTTCATCTTAGCCACTTCCATTTTGCCTCTTAATCTTGGCCATACACTCTTTTTCATCTTAATGGAACCCCTCCTAAGATGTAAAATATGTGTTTGTAAGGCTTGAGATTCCTTGAGGATCTTTGGATCCCTTTTGTAATGGAACCCAATTGTAAGGCTAGTTGGCCCAAGGTGCACTTATAAGCCTTGTGGTCAAACTTCGTCAAGGGACAATTTTTTTATTTTTATTTTTGTTTTTAGGTGTCTTAGGTGTTTTTGAGTGAAAATACACTCATTATAAGTTCTTAGGGGTCCTACGTAGTTAGGAGTTCAAAAATTGAAAGAATGTTGCAATCTTGCAAAAAGTTGCTCAACAACTTTTGCAACTTTTTGTGAAAAGTTTCTCTAACCTCCCCAAGGGTCCTAATGGTTTGAAAATAAGTTTTGGACATTGTGTTGATGAGATACAAGACCATGGATGATGAAATCCAAGGATACGTTCATGGATGTAAGATTGGTGGCAAATTTTGGAAGCAATAAATTTTGTTTTTTGGATAATTGTCTATATTTTTCATACTTTCTGTATTACATTTGGATTGGAAATTTTTTTTGTATCTTCATGTTGTATTTTTAGAGCCTCTCATGGTCCTAATACAATAAGTTTGGTTCAATTTGGTGGAGATTGAAGGGAGGAATCATTGTTTATATAGAGACTGTTCGAGAAGCCCCCATAACCTAGGGTCTGAAAGATGTGCCTCTAACTTACAACCCCACTGGTGGATCATCATGGTCATGGAAGGAATAAAATTAGGCATAGAGATTGTTAGGAATCTATAAGGTCATATGCAGAAAATATTTTTTGGTGTTTTTTCCACCAAACCCTAGTCGAGCATCCCTTACGTGCTCGACTACAAGTGATTGGTGTTTAATGCACAAGGATCCATAAGGAGTGGATAGGAACATTTTGATTGTGAATTTTGTGTTCTCATGAGTAGGAATACCTATCCTAGGTGTTTCTTTTGTTTTGGGAACCCTTTCATCAGTACTTGCTTCATTGACGAGGCCTAAGTAGCCCTTTTAGGTTTCTGATCCATCTAGGTGGTTAGGAGCATAAACTTGGATTTAGGAGACAAGTCTCTGGAATTTGGTACATATTCCAAAAGGGTATCTAAAAGTGTGGGTTTCAAAATTGATCCTTTGGAAGTTATAAAAGTTAAGGTGAGAAAACCTCATTTTTAGGGCTATTAGTCGGGTGTCCTACTAGGCCTAAGAAGACCGTTTGATGCTTGTGATAAAAAAAACCTTGTAGAAGTCCATCATTGATCCTATCTTGATCATTGGTGATTAATGGAACCCTATACCACTTCCTATGGTGAAACTTGAAGATTTTGTGCATTGGTTCAAGGGACTGAGATAGTCCTGGTGAGGAACTTGTGACTTGAAGATAGAACACACTAACCTAGTGTGATTGGATTGTGGAGAAGACATTCTAGAATGTAGAAATGAGTTGAATAAAATTAAAGAAGAAGAGGAAGACTGATGTAAAGGGTCTTAAGGAGGAAGAATCCAAGTTAACCTATGGTGACTAAGGGGTTACCTTAAGAAATAGTTTTGGTTGGGCTCATTTCCAACACTACTTCACTTAATTTTGCATCAAGTGGTATCAAAGCCTTGGAGAATCCTTGGGCAAAGGATTAGATTATATTCCATCAGAAGAGTGTGAAGAAGAGGCTGAAATAATGCCTCTAAAACTAACAAATACTGAGCTTGCTAAGATAGTGCAAGTTCAAGGAGTAGAGAATAGGTGGTTGAAGGAAGAGATGGAGAAGTTGAAGGATAAGATGAAGGAAGTGTTGAATAACTCTTAAGTGGAAGATGGGGGGGATTAAGAGGAAGAGATCCCTACGAAAGAAGAAGAGGAGATTCCTGTAGACTAGAGGCCCTTCTTACAAGCCCTCAAATCCATGGGAGGAAGAGCAATGGAATGTAAGTCAGATATAGCCAACTATGGAGGAAAAATGGATATTGATATGGTTATGAATTATATAGAGTCCTTGGATAATTACTTTGAATGTGAGGGATGCCTAAGATTCAAAATGTGAGGATATTTAAGTCCAAGTTTAAGGGAGCAGCTCTCACTCGGTGGAACTTTGTTCAAGGGGAAAGGACAAAGCAAGGAAAGAACATGATTTCTTCATGGAAGACTATGGTCTCCAAGGTCAATGAGACATACATGTTGGTGGACTATGAATTCCAATTACATAAGAAGATACAAAACCTTAGAAATAAGGAGATGGATGTGAATGCCTACATGGAATAATTTTAGAGGTTATCTCTGAGGTCAAAGCTAGCAGAGAGTGAATGTGTGAAGGTAGAAAGATATCTTGATGGCCTTAGGATAAATATTCAAGAATATTTGAACCTAATATGCCCTGATAAAATCAAAAAATGCTATCAATTAGCATTAAAGGTGGAGGAGAAGGTCAAAAGGAGACAAGAACATAATAGTAGAGGAGGAGGAAGGAATGTAGAGGAAGAGGACAGACTTTTAGAACCCATGGAGAATCAAGTCAAGGAGGATCACAATGAGAGAATAGCTTTAGAGGAAATTTTAGAGGTAGGAAGTCAAACAATAGAGGTATATTTGGAGGAAGAAATGGGGTTCCCTTGCAATATTACAATTGCAATCATGTGGGTCATCCTACTCATAGATTCCTAGAGAAGACAAGGTCAAACACATAAGGAGACATACGAACACAAATCATGAAGGATGATTCTCAAAGTGTCAATTCACCATCCAAGGAGTTGGATCTAGAAGGAGTATGCTTGATAATGAGGAGGACATTATTGAAAGTTCCTCCAACTCAAGAACCACCACAAAGGAAGACTAATTTTAGGAAAAAATACAAGAGCCATGGTAAGGTCTGTAAACTTATTGTTGATTCAATTTCTATAGAGAATCTAGTGTCTAAAGAAATAGTTGAAAAAATTAATTTAATTAAGATCCATCATTCTTGTCCCTATAAAGTGTCTTGGATCACAAAGGAACAACAAGCTCTAGTTGATGAGCATGCATGGGTAGATTTTTCCATAGGGGATTACAAATATATAATGTTGTGTGACATTGTAGAGATGGATGCATGCCATATATTGTTAGGTTGCCCTTGGTAATATGACCTCAAAGACCAAAATGATGGAATGAAAAATAAATATGCTATCAATAAGGATGGGAATAGCTACACTATGAAACCAATAATGGATCCTAAATCTAAAAAATAGAATGAACCAATGATCATATTGGTAGGAGAAAGAGAAATTATAGAAACTATTAAAGATGTAGAGGTATTCTATACTCTCGTGTTGAAACCAAAGGAGAAAGTAGAAAAAGAAAAGGCCATGAAGTTTTCCAAGGAGGTGGATGAATTGTTCGTAGGATATAAAGTTGTTGTTGTAGGAGACCTGCCCAATGCCCTCCCACTCTTAAGAGACATATGTCATCAAATTGATTTGATACCTAGTGCATCTCTACCCAATAAGGAAGTATATAAACTAATCCCTAATCAAAATGCAGATATTTCAATGCAAGTACATGAGTTTCTAAACAAAGGAATCATACAAAAGAGCCTAAGCCCATGTGCTGTACCTAGTGTGCTAGCACCCAAGAAATATGGCAAGTGGAGACTATGTATGAACTCTAGGGCTATAAAAAAATCATGATCAGGTACAAATTTCCTATTCCCAGAATTGAAGACCTATTGGATAAGTTAGGGGGTGCTTGTTTCTTTTCTAAGATAGACCTAACATAAGGATATCATCAAATTAGGATAAGACCAAGAGATGAGTGGAAGATATATTTTAAAACCACTAAATGATTGTATGAATGGCTTATAATTTCATTTGGTCTCAACAATGCACCTAGTATATTCATGAGGCTCATGAATGAAGTATTCTATGACTTTAATGGTAAATTTGTTGTCATATATTTCGATTATATACTTGTCCAAAGAAAATCCCTAGAGGAACATCTATAAAATCTTAATTAGGTCCTTAGAAGGATGCATGAACAAAAACTGATGATAAATTTTGAGAAATGTGTTTTTATGCATGAAGAACTCATATATATTGGCTTTGTCATTTCAAAGGGAACACTAAAGATGGATCTAGAAAAGGTAGATGACATGTTGAATTGGCCAACACCAAAGACCCCAGGTGATGTGAGAAACTTTCATGGCTTGGCAACCTTCTATAGGAAATTCATCAATAATTTTAGTTAGATCTGTGCACCATTATCGGACACCATCAAGGGAGGTAAGAATATAAAGTTTTAATGGAATACTAGGGCAGATGAAGCATTTGAGTATCCCCAGAATAGGGTAGCACAATTTCCCATTCTCACCCTTCCTAATTTCAATAAACTCTTTATTGTGGAGACCGATGCAAGCAACCTAGCCATTTGGGCAGTACTTAGCCAAGAGGGAAGACTAGTTGCCTTCTTTTTAGAGAATCTTAATGAAGCTAAGAAGAATTTTAGCACCTATGACCTAGAGCTTTATGCCATGGTCCAAGAACCTTGAAATTGGAGACACTACCTTTTTCCCAAGGAGTTCATTGTCTTTATAGATAACCATGCCTTAAGTTATCTAAATGGATAGGAGAAACCAATTTGTAGACACATGAAGTGGGTAGAACAGTTACAAGCCTACACATTCACCATTATACACAAAAATGGTCAAATCGACAAGGTGGCAGATGCTCTCAATAGGAGATTCAATTTGGTCCAAGAAATACATATTCAAAGCATAGTGATTGATGGCCTTAAGGAATTGTACAAAAATGATCTAGATTTTGGGGAGATCTATGAGGTTTGTACTACACTTTCTGGTGCATATAATACTGTTTATTTTGACTATCTAATTTAGATTGGTCTTTTGTTCAAAGGAGGGAAACTATGCATCCTAAAATGTTCAATGATGGGCAATTTAATTAGAGAAAAGCATTATGGTACTTTAAGTGGTCATTTTAGCATAGACAAGACACTTGAGTTGGTTAGGAGGCACTACTACTAGCCCAAAATATAGATAGATATAAGGAGGCTCATAGAATCTAGTTCATTTGTCAGAGGGCTAAGGGAGTTAGTACAAACCAGGGACTTTATCAGCCTCTACCAATCCAAACCAAACCATTGGAAAGTGTTAGTATAGATTTTGTTATGGGATTTCCTAGAACAAAATAGGGATTTGACAATGTGTTTCTTATTATGGATCTCTTTAGCAAGATGGCTCACTTTTTTCCTTGCAAGTCAACCAATGATGCACTCAAATTTCTCACCTTTTCTTAGAGATGTGGTCAAAATCCATGTGTTTCCTCTTTTAATTGTCTCAAAAAGAGACGTGAAATTCCAAGGTCACTTTTGGAGGACCCTTTGGAAAAATCTTAGAATCAATCTCTCATTTAGCTGTGCATACCATCCTCAAATAGATGGGCATACCAAATTTTTCAACAAATCCCTAGGTAATCTTCTAAGATGTCTTACAAAATAGTATGGTAAATAATGGGATTCTATTCTTCCCCAGGAAGAGTATGCATACAGTGACACTATTGACAAAAGCACTGCAAAAACACATTTTCAAATTAACTATGGATTACATCCTAGGGGATTCATAGAGTTAAGGGATATACCAAATGAATTAAAAGTAAGTTCACAAGGGGAGGAAATAGAATATCTAATTAAACAAGTACATGAGCAAGTTAGAATCACACTGAAATATAGCACAAAAAAGTGCAAAATTCAAGAAGATCATAAGAAGAGACATGTCACTTTCAAAGTGGGAGAGCATACCTTAAGAAGGGAAGGTTACCAAAAGGGAAACACACCAAGTTTCAAATGGGGAAGATAGGCCCTTGTCAATTCATCCATAAATTTGGAGAGAATGCTTATGAAATTTACCTCCCTCCTACCTTTTCCATTTCTCCAATTTTCAATATATCTGATCTCACTCCTTTCAAGTGTGTTGCAAGTTATAATGTTTCTTTGCAAGATGATGAAGATGAATAGGATAAATGGATTAAGGATATCCCTCTAGGAAAACCACTAAAATTGGAGATCTTAGACACCAAGGTTGTCAAAAAGACTAGGATAAACACCTATAAGAACTATTTGGTTAAATGGAAAGGCTTACTAGATCTAGATGTTACATGGATGGATGACCAAACCATAGCCAAGCATGGAAGCACATTAGAGGATGTACTCTCAAGTGGGAACTTGAGTTCTCAAATCCAGGGGAGTATGGTGCAAGGGCACCCTTCTTGAGATGTAAAATATGTGTTTGTAAGGCCTAAGATTCCTTGAGGATCTTTGGATCCCTTTTGTAATAAAACCCAATTGTAAGGCTAGTTGGCACAAGGTGCACTTATACACCTTGTGGTCAAACTTGATCAAGGGGAAATTTTTTTATAGATTTTGTTTTTTTAGGTTTTGTAGGTTTTTTTGAGTGAAAATACACTCATTATAAGTACTTAGCGGTCCTAGGTAGTTAGGACTTCAAAAATTGCAAAAAAGTTGCAATCTTGAAAAAAGTTACTCAACAACTTTTGTAACTTTTTGTGAAAAAATTCTCTAATCTCCCCAACAGTCCTAATGGTTTGAAAATAAGTTTTGGACATTGGGTTAATAAGATATAAGACCATGGATGACAAAATCTAAGGACATGTTCATGGATGTAAGATTGGTGGTAAATTTTGGTAGCAATAAAAAAAACCTAGATAACTGTATCAATTTTTCATACTTTCTGTACTACATTTGGATTGGAAACATTTTTGTCTCTTCATGGTGGATTTTTAGAGCCTCTCATGGTCCTAATGCAATAAGTCTGGTTCAATTTGGTGGAGATTGAAGGGAGGAATCATTATTTTCACAGAGACTGTTTGGGAAGCCCCCATAACCTAGGGTCTGAAAGATGTTCCCCTAACTTGCAACCCCACTAGTGGATCATCACAGACATGGGATAAATGAAATTAGGAGTAGAGATTGATAGGAATCCATATGGTCAGATGCAGAAAATCTTTTCTGGTGTTTTTTCACCAAGCCCTAGTCGAGCATCCCTTACATGCTCAATTACAAGTGACTGGTGTTTAATGCACAAGGATCCGTAGGGAGTGGATAGGAAAATCTTGATTTTTGATTTGGTGTACTTATGAGTGGGAAGAAATAACCTAGGTGCTGGTTTGGTTTGGGGAACCCTTTCATGAGTACTTGCTTCATTAACCAGACCTAACTAGCCCTTTTAGGTC
This sequence comes from Chamaecyparis obtusa, assembly GCA_027943335.1. Taxonomy (NCBI): domain Eukaryota; kingdom Viridiplantae; phylum Streptophyta; class Pinopsida; order Cupressales; family Cupressaceae; genus Chamaecyparis; species Chamaecyparis obtusa. Next base: position 1,818,054 of record BSBK01007489.1, on the reverse strand, counting down.
TCTGATCCATCTAGGTGGTTGGGAGCATAAAATTGGAGTCAGGAGAAAAGTATATGGAATTTGGTACATCTTCAAAAATCATATCTAGAAGTGTGGGTTTCCAAAGTGATCCTTTGGAAGTTATGAAATTTAAGGTGAGAAAACCCCATTCCTAGGGCTACTAGCTGAGTCTGTCCTACTAGGCCTAAGAAGACTGTTTGATGCTTGTGATAAAAAAAAACCTTTTAGAAGTTAATAATTGATCCTATATTTATCATTGGTGATTAATGGAACCCTATACCACTTCCTATGGTGAAAATTGAATATTTTGTGCATTGGTTCAAGGGGATGAGATAGTCCCAGTGAGGAACTTGTGACTTGAAATTGGAACACACTAACCTAGTGTGATTGGATTGTGGAGAAGACATTATATCATGCATAAAGGAGTTGAAGAAACTTAAAGAAGAAGAGGAATAATGACCTAAAGGGTCTAAAGGAGGAAGAATCCAAGTTAACCTATGGTGGCTAAGGGGTTACCTTAAGAAAAAAGTTGTGGTTGGGCTCATTTCTAACACTACTTCGCTCCACTTTGCATCACTTAATCTCATCCATACAATCCTATTCAATTTATATAAAAATGAGACCTCACTCCTCATTTGAATGTAGTCATTCCATTGTATCTTCTTTCATCTATTAGATAATCTTGATATCACATGTTACATAATGGAATGAGTCTAGTTTTGTTTCAATCTTACATTCTTATCTTAGTTTATCTTTCGTTTCAATATAGTTTATTAATCTCTTGCGTTGCATACTTAGCATGGATATTGCATTTTTTATCATCATTTTATGAATATTGGGGCAAGTTCCTCATTATTTTTCTCAATCATTCACTCATCAATCATAGTGGGATTTATTGTATTGTGTTGGGAGAGCACACCCACAAAATTTCTAAGAGAAAATCAAACAAGGTTTTGGGTGCCCTTGTTTTAGCTCATCGGATGTTTTAGTGAAAATTTGGTTGCATTACAAGTTATTTAGCATGCTTACTCTAACTTAAATGCTTCACGTTTCTTGTGTTTTCATTCTTTGATTTATGGTGTAGTTGCAAGGATTTTCATTGCATACATTTTCGCACGCTCGATGGGACCCACATTCCTATTAGATATACATTTCTAAAGATTTTTTAAACCTTGTATTATTGTTTTATTCAAGTTTTTCAATGCTAATCATTGTGAAGATTGAGTTAAAGACAAAACCCTATGGTTTTGAAATATTTGATCAAATATTACAAACAATTTGAAATTTTTCCGTGAAATATTTTTAGCAGGTGTGGGATGATCCAAATATGTCTCAGTCTGAAAGTTAAATTTTTCTGATCATTTTCCCGTGAGTTATAATTTTTTTATTATTTTTCATGAAAATTAATTTATGGTTTTTCAGGAAATCCAGAAAGCTAGACCTCCACTTGTTATCCACTTTATGTTTTCACTCTACCTTTAGAGAGCCCACCATTGAGGAAAAAATTTAATGGGTACGACTCAAGTGGGAACAGGCAAACCCAAACCTTCCAACCCACTATAATAAAAATTCTCTTTGAGATTAAAGTCTTAGAGGACACATCTATTTCTACATTTGTTTATGTATGCTATATTATCGTAAGGATAAGAGGCTTCAATCCTACGTGTGAGACTGCATTAATCTAGTACTTTTAGGGCTATAGGCCTCAATCCTGCTTGCAAGACTATATGGGATAGTTGTTAATGAATGTCCTTAATATACACCTTAATATATAAGCTACTTGGTTTACATCCAAAAGTGGTCATAATCTTTGTGCAAGGAGGGGAAAGAATCTCTCCTAAAGATTACTCACCATAAGTATCCCCTTAGGCATTTGGAGATGGCTAATATGGCATTGGAGGTCTCATTGTGTAGTCTCCTTTGAACCATATTTTGTTTAGCTATTGGAAAAGGAAAAAACACAAGTGCCGTCTAGGGGGTGACACGATAGTGTGAGACGATGATATATCCAAGTTATGGGAAAATATTTTGATCACCAGGCCAAATTATTTAGGTAGATATTGCTTGAGTGTCTTTGAATTGTGTTAAACTCGAGAAAAGCTTTGGGCTTGAAAAGGCTATCAGAACATACACATTGCACTATATAATTTCCCATCATCAAGACTTGTCACAATTTCTTGTATCCTTCAAGATTTATTTGTCCCTTGTTGGATTGTTTCTATACCTTTGGTTGTTCCCTATTTGAATTAAGGTACACTTAGCATAGTCAATTCCTTTGATAAGAGTGATAATCAGTTCTTGCTATCGGACTAAAAAAATTTGACATCAGTTCCAATCAATTAATATTCCCTATCATCATCTCCTAATAATAAATAACACCCTTATTCATCTCCCTAATCTAATCCAATCATCCAAAATCTTCATTTTCATCCTAATCATCACTTTTCTCCTAATCATCTTAATTCTCTTTCATCTTCAAAATCTTATCTTAGTCATCCATAATCACCTCCTAATCATTCTTAATCATCCTCTTCATTCCTCTTTGAACTCTGAGTTTAAACTCATAGTTTTTGACATAAGGATGAGAAGGAGATCTTGAAGCAGTATCCATCTTCAAAAATTGTAATGTATATACACAGATATATCTCTCACTATACTTACTCAATATGTAAATAATAGTTAACTAATCTATCCAACTAAATCCATTGTTTGCAACATTTAAGAAATTGACTTGATCAGTTAAGTATTATTTGTAGATTGAGTATTTAGTTAAAGTTTTTGAGGGTACTGATTCAGCCCTCCCCTCTCAGTCCCTTAGCTTTCCATTCCAACAATTGGTATCAGAGCTAGATCTCTTATTGGAAGGCTTAACCACTAAAGAGAAAAGATCTAAACATGGAGAGATACAAGTTGGACAAAACTATAGGGAATCAAAAGGTTCAGATGCAAATTCTTGTTGAGAAATACAAGCAAGATAAGGATGCGTTGAAAATGTTACTGGTTCAGAGAAAGAACATGGCTATTCTGGAATGTGAGACTAACTATCATGAAGAAGATATTAATGATCTATTTGAGAATATTGGATCCAGGTCAGGCAATATTTTTGATAGTTCTGAAAGTGCAATTTTTGATTTATTTGATAAAAATCTTCATTTGACTGAACAAGTGAAAGCCCTGTAGATCGGTCAAGAGACACAAATGGTAAGACTGATTGATGTGATGAAAAATGCTAGACAAGTTGAAAAAAGAGAGAAATTTGGTTGTTGAAGATAGAAGATAAATGATTGAACAACTACAAGTGAAGGAAACTGAGATACTGAGACTTACCAAGCATCACTTCGGAATATCCAATTAGATGATTGTTATAAGCCAAGAGATCAACTGAGTGAATAATGAGTTATCAAGGAATTTGAAGATATTGGAGTACTTAGGGAAGAAAATGATAAACTGAGAAATGAAGTGAAGATTCAGTAAAAACATAATGAGATGATGAAAAAGGCTGAAGATAGTTCTAAGAAAATTGATGATTTTCTGATTAGTCAAAGAGAACTTGGAAGTACTATTGGATTAGGCTACACTGAGCAAGGATAATCATCTAAGAAAGTTGAACAAATGAATAACAACCAGAATCAGAGACCTAAGACACTGACATGCTATCACTTTGGTAAAGTAGGCCACACTTCAAATGTTTGCAGGAGTAAAGCACAAGGTAAACCTAAAACCACTCCTAAGTTTAATGGTCATTATTATAATTGTAACAAGTTTGGACATGAAGCATATGAATGTAGATCTAAGTTGAATAGGACTCCTAAAAAACCCTACATGGAGAAATACTGTCACACTTGCAACATGCATGGACACACCTCACAAGAATGCAAAACAAAGATGAAGCAAGTCTGGACACCAAAGGGACAGAATAAATCCTATCAACCGAGAAGACAAGGTAATTCTTACACTTGGGATTATAACAAATGGGTTAAATGCACAATATGTGGAAGGTATGGACATATTGCAGCTAATTTCATGAGGGAGAGATGGGCTGGAAAATATCAAAGCTAGACAAGAATTGGTATGGCATGCTTACACTATCACAAAGTCAGTCACCTAAGTAAAGATTATAGAGACCCAGCACAAGAAGCACAATTTTTTGAAAATTGAAATACAATTGTAGATATCATGAGAATAAGAAACACCATGTGGAGAAAGGCATCAAATGATAATGCTGAGTCAAGCAATGCAGTGGGTGAAACCTCATCCATTGGATTGGGTGACATCAACACCTCCATCTAAGTTGAAAAAGGTATGTATGGAACTACCATTTCAAGTTGATCACATTTTACATACAGTTCCTTATATTAGATGTGCACATACCAAATTTGCATGAATTGAGATGAAATATGGTTTTACAAGTTTTGGAATTTAAAGAGTTTACAATTGAGATATGCTAGACCGAGTAAGGAGTTACCCTTCGGTGACTATTATGCAAGGTTAACTGAGTATCAGTATTAATTGAGTGAATAGTTATATGTTAATTGAGCTATTGGTATTTTATGGTTCTCACTGAGTTTGAACATTGTCATTGAGTTGTGAGTAGATCGAGAATTTATTGCAAAAATGTTTGAGAGGGAATTTGAAAAAGTTATAAATATGTGATGAACTTAGTTCATTTTTCACCAGTGTTTACAAAGAGCAAAGAGTTTCTAGAGTGATTTTGAACAATGGATTTTTAGAGTATTTGAGCACAGTTTCAAAATCTTTCGAGTGATTTCATCGACACTTCCATGTAAGTACTGTTATTACCAAGTTTTTCATACTCGTACTTACGGAAACCCTATTTTAAGAAATAATGGCATCCGCATCAAAGGTGAACAAGTCTAAGTTTGCAGAGGGGGAGGAAGTCAATCTTATTATTTCTGCAACATCTAATGAACCCCGATACAAACTTCATCCTAAAGTTGCATCAAAAATTGATCAAACAGGTGCTTTCTCAAGCATACCACCTCGGGTTTTACTGGTCGAGGACGTACGCTCCTACATTCACTGTAAGATAGGAGAAATTAGAGATTTTCATATGTATGCAGCTTATCAGAGGCTATGTGGAGAAGATGGAAAATTGAAATCTGATTACAAGCAACTGGAAGTAATAGGTCTAGTAAATGCCCTAAATTTTCTGAGAGACTTCAAGAGCGAATGGATTAGGTTTGTTCTCATTCAGTTCCATGATGGAAAGTTTTGGTCACTAGTACATTTGAGGCCATATTCCTATGGTCATGTGTCAGATTTTCCACGTCTATTTGTCGATATTTTGACAAATGTTTCCGTTGGCATTTTTGAGTTGGAAATTGTGATGGAAGTGGTAACCGTCAATATTATAACATCATTTCCCGTCGGACCAGGCCACATAAATAGTAAATTTATTATGGGCTTTCATATGATGTATCTATCAGAACTCTGACAAACAACTGTCAGAATGGTGACGCATAGGCATTGACTTTCAAAAAGGACAAACTGTTGGATGTATAGCACTCCTATCGTACAAATATGTCAAAAAGGAGTTCTCTCCAATGTTTAACCTGTCAGAATGGTGAGGAATAACCCATCAAAAGTATAAGACTATTGTAAAAAAAAGTTTCATGCATGTCAAAAAAGAGACAGATATGCACACTAAAGATAACAAAGCTCAAGAGACCATCGTAGTTGGTCTTTTTCTTCGATCCATATTATTGACAAAATAGTTTACATTTCATTAGGTCATCAAATGTAAGGATTTGAAAGAATTTAATAGAATATTTTCATGATAACATATATTATTTAAGTTGACGCTGAATGATTTTATCAACTTCGCGCACTTGTAGACTACGAGCACAATGATAAAGAAGCATCTCCTCCCATGGCCTACATTACTCAAGCCACAGGAGGGGATGCTTCTTTATGGTTGTGCTCAATGTCTACAAGTGCACGAAGTAGATAAATTCATTTAGCATCAAACTAAAATAATGTACGTTAGTGATGAAAATATCATCTATTAAATTCTTTCAAATCCCCACATTTGATGAGCTAATCAAAGGTAAATTGTTTTGTCAGTAATATGGACCAAAGAATGAGACCAACTATAATGGTCTCTTGAGATCTATTATCTTTACTCCTAGCTACTGGGTAAGGCCTTGAAGACTTAAACCTGTCGATTGTCGAGAAGAATCACTGCCTTGCCTTTACGTACACTGCACAATATCCAATATAAGAGAAGGCAGAAAATATTAATGGATAAAAGAACTGAAAGATACAATAATATTATCTTGTTGTTTACCTTCTCATAATTGATCCTAGTCTCGCAAAAGTAATTTTATACGATCACTAGCACATTTTGTGCATGGATGAGAAATAATATCAAAATTTTCTAGATTCTAAGAAGAGGTATGAGTGGAAGCCAAAAAAGGGATTTTTGTGAAGGTTTTATAGACGTAGGTTACTGAATCATCATCCAAAAAAATTCCTTCTAACCTCTACTGCATATACGTCTTCTCAGTATCTAAAAACTCTCCATTGATTCCCGTCATTTTTTCAGCATCTCCGTGGCTGAGACCTTAAATTATTAAGCTTCTCTTTGTTTCAAGAATAGTTTAACATTCTCTACTTAATAGGGCCAACCATGTGAAGGTGGAAGTTCATTTGGCCCCTCCTAGGAGCCTCGTATGACTCTTTATGACACTTTAAGACCTCTAAGATGTATTCTTAGGGATCGTAAAGGGTCATAAGGGGTCCTGGGACACAACAGCTAAGAAACATAAATGTAGGCATCATGGTCACAATTGTTTGGAGACACACATAATTGTATGCTATACCTAGATGATGCAACACAACCACTACTCCTCTAGTTCTAAGTCGACATTGCGGGATACAAAAACCAAAGATAAGGAATAAATTTGGAGAGCGTAGGAGGAGGGCAATAATGACTGAAATAATATAGGGACCCCTATATTATTTTGGTCATTATGACCCTCCTCTAGTCTCTAAATTTATTCGTTATCTATATATGGTATTTGGATCCCATAGTGTCAACTTAGAACTAGAGGAGTAGTGGTTGTGTTGCATCGTCTGGGTATATCATTCAATTATGTTGTTCTCTAAATAGTTGTGACTATGATGCCTACATTTATGTTTTTCAGCTGTTGTGATATCTACATTTATGTTTCTCAGCTATCGTGTTTATGTGCATGTTCTTTATGTGTTTGGCTTCTCTCCCTCACATCCAAAATAAGATTTTCCCACTCTGAATCAAGAATGCACATGTAATAGGTATGCATGTTTTATAAAACATCTATCCACAACAGAATGGGAAGACATATTTCTAGCTTGGGCCTGTATCCTTCGGTAATTAGATTCATAATAAATGAAGTAGATGAGAGATGAGCAATTAGCTTCCCAAGAAAAATCAAACAAGTTCTTGGTTCATGCTTGTTTAAGATTGCCAATTGGTTCCATCAACCAAATTATTGATCACCTCTTCGAATGGTGATCGCAAACCCTCCAAGGACCTTAAAACCTATTTTTTGTCCCATCTTCACTCACCATGCACTCACACTATGGTCTTTTTACTCCAAAACTCAAATTGTCCATTCTAGGCCTTCAAACCCCAATCTTTATTGTATAGTAGCGACTGTTTTTCATGGTTTTATAAAAAAATTCTAAATGAATTAGAAAACTAATTACATATTTGAATACCCTTTTTTGAGTTTTATAACATATGTCAAAACTAAGACTATGTGTTTTGGAACATCACACCTCAAAATTGATGATTCATTTTTCGCAACTAGGCCCAATAGGCTCAATTAACAAAGCAGTCACAAATGAACTATTTCCCAAAATTCCAAATGACTCTAAAAAGGTTATATCAATGATATAAAGGTATTATGGGTCTAATGTTGTCGAAGTTGAGAACTTGTTGCAAAGGCCCTAGGTGGACTTGCAATCAGTCATGTTATGAGGGACTTCACAAGTGTTCCTACCTCAATCCGGAGTGGAGTTAAGCCATTCTTTGGTCAAGTCAACTTCCTAAGGAGTTTTGTACCCATTTTCTTAGAGATAACCAAGCATATAGTAGAGATGATGAGTGAAAACCAAATTTTCAAATGGAATCAAGAAGGTAATAAGACTTTTAATGATATAAAAAATGCTACAGTGCATGCACCCACTCTAGTCAACCCAGATTTTAGAAAAGCTTTTTTCATGTATTGTTATGCATCCAAACACACATTATTTGGTATATTGATGCATAGAATGAATCTAGAGTTGAAGCTTTTATATCCTTTATGAGTATTCCACTTAAGAATCACAAGCTTAAATACTCACTTATTGAGAAAGAAGCCTTTGTGGTTGACAAGGTTGTCAAGCATTTTAGATATTACATTCTACATTCACATTTAGTTGTCTATGTACCAGATTCAGTAGTAAAACATATATTGATGCAACAAGAGGTTGGGATCAACAAGCGGGCAACATGGGTAGGCAAAATTCAAGAGTATGATTTGAGAATTAAACCTACTAAATTGGTGAGAGGTCATGGTTTATGCATGTTGATGGTAGAAAATGTACCTAATCAAGAAGAAACAAAAGAAGGATTACTCTAGGGACTATTGGTAAGCTTGCAAGATTCATGGTTCTCTGATATAGTTTATTATTTGACATATGGTGATTTTCAAGAACACCTTTAACTATTATTTGACATTTCTCTTCTATAATTACATCATTCAAGATTCTCTAAAATTGCTTTTATTGGCTTGGTATGTTTAAAGATGCATACTCTTATGTTAAGAATTGTGAGAAATGTAAATTGTTTATTGGCAAGGCACAATTGGCAACTCTCCCACTGAGGCCAGTAGTAGTGGATGAACCTTTTAAACAATGAGGGCTAGATTTCATAAGGCCATTAAATCCTCTCTCTGGCACTGGACATACATACATATTAAAAAAAAATTACTTTATTAAATAGGTGGAAGAAATTCCTATAAAGAAGGCTAATTCCTAGGTAATCTGTGATTTTTTGAAAGATTACATCCTGGTTCTCTTTTGAGTTCCATTGAAGATAATTACAGATAATGAAACATATTTTTCTTCTAAACAACTAGTAATGTTCTATTACAAAAATAGTATCACCCTAGCACATTCTTTAGATTATTTTCCGCAAGGTAATGGGCAAGCGAAATCAAGTAACAAGAACCTAATTGCCATGATGAAGATGTTGGTACATGATAAATGTTATGCAAAATTACATCATACAAAAGAATAAACACAAATAGGAAAAGATTGCATTTTTAAGGTCCAATTAACACTATCTTTCAGGTATTGTTGATTAACATTTTATTATTACATTCATTATCATATTTCATTATTGTACTCTAAGTATTGATCACATTTCAAATTTCAAAATTCATAACTGATCATTACATTGTGCATTCGAATTGAATGTAGTATACAAGTGTCTTTTCATATGTCATATTTCTTGTCAATAAAAGAGTACATTTACAAAATAGAAAACATGATAGAAGTATGGAGTATGGGTCCCATGCATTGCCTTTTTATCTATTTGTTGTCAGCTGGTTGTCTGTTAGGTTCTAGGTCTTCAGGTCCAAGTCTTCATCTGCATATGGTTTTTAGGGTTTTCACCTACATCATGGAGAAAAAATGGTGTTAGATCAAGTTGGATCTAAGCAATGGATAAAACACAACAACATACAATGACAATCAAATTTTCAATGCTGCATATCTATCTGGTAAATTCAATGTAATAAGGAAATGTGCATCCACACTAACTGAAAGATAGTATTAAAGGGACTTGTTTTCTAAACATGAAACCTTTTACTATTAATGGTTATTCTGATGTATGTTTTCCTTTTTATTAACCAGATATCTGAATGAAAGGGACTTAGTGTTTCCAACTGAGAAACCTTTTTTCAAAAATTACAATTTCTTGTTAGATTAGTGAACATAATAGCTTGAATTTTGATTCACAAGTGTCATTCCTTTTGGCATTTTCATAAACTGAATTATTTATTATGTTCACTAATCTGACAAGTTTATAATGTTGTTGTTTGGAGAGCTTAACAGAATACATAGCAATGCTTTTAAGATGACTGGTTTTCATATCATAGTCTGAAAAAGAAAGAAGATACAAATCATGGTGCATTCCAAAATATTGCATTAAAGTTCCAAATTGCTACAGACAGTCATGTTCAAATGCTAGCATACAACTACATAGTCACTGATATTGCATATCTTTAAGTACCATTTTTAAACGGTATTGTTGAATTCAAAGTACAAATTCAATAAAGTCATTTTATTGTTGCTGGTAAACAAAGAGAAATGCTACAGAATTGAGCTTTAGACTTATAAAAATATTTTTAGTTTGTATTTAGTGGATGTCATGAGCCTGTGCTCAAACTTCATTGAATTAAATTATGATGTCTTTGGATGTCACAAGCCCCTGCTCAAAATTCTTAAACAGTAAACAAACATTTTTAATCTTTTGCATTCCTTATACATGAAAGTTCAGATTCAGCATTAAACAGAGGAAGGACTGTATTCAAGCCTAGTAATGTACCAGTGAGTCAAAGGATGTTCACTATTTTCAATATTGAATTCAATTCAAAATGACTATTCTTATTCATGAGTGGTATTGAAGAAAATCAAAATGACTGGTGAATTACAACAATAGTGACTGTGCCATCAAAAGAGTACTAACAATGGTTGTACTAATGAAAAGCATTGAGATAGTGAGCTTTTAAAATCTTATATTTATTTTTGGAGTTGAAAGCACCTTTTGAAAATGACTGAAAGCATAAGGAAATAGTAATGCATGGGTGCTGAAAAGTTTAAATAAAATGACTGGTAATGAAAGATGAAAATATGATCACTATTTTATAACAGTAAAGTCTTATCATTCATTTTATTTAGCTGAGTCTTGTGAATAAGAAAATCAAAATGACTGGTGAAATAATACCACAGTGACTGTGCTATGGAAGGATATGTACTAGTGAGCTTTTCAAATCTTATTACACATTTGTGGAGTTATGCAACAATAGTAATGGAAACATTTTGTAATAGTAAGCATGAGGATTCAAAAAGTGAATAGACATATGCAAGATTTTCAAAATATTCAAATTATGAGCATGCTATCTTCTTCAATAAACATCTATAGCTGAGCCATGGAGTTCATTCTTTTGAGCTGTAAGTAGAAGGATTAATGTTTATAAATTCTCAAAACATCTTCAGTGGACATCTACAACTGAGCTATGAGGGTTACAAATTTTGTTAAGGAATAAGCAATAGGCTGTAAGCAACAAAGTAAGAACATTCAAAATCTAATGATTTGTTTTAGTTTCTACCATCTGACAGTGCAAAAGTTTCATGCATGGGCTAAATATCAAAGCGGGTTCATATTATGTGTCATCAAAACATCATTATCATATACTTCAAAGAAGAGGAGGAAATAGAGATGTAAAAATGATGTTTCTAAGCTACAGACAATAGTATGAAACAAAATCGTCGAGTTCAGTAGTAAGGGAAACAAAAGATCTATTTCAAGATTTCAGAGAAGGCCAAAGTTGTAGTTTGAGCATGACACTCACGGGCTATGAGTTTTACCTCAAAGTGTTAGCTAAGGCCGAGCTCCAAAGCTCAAGGATGAAACCACAGTCACAAGCCAGGGTCGAGCAAAGGTGATCACCAAATCATATAATGAGAACCCAAGCTACCATGAAGATGAAATTTTAGTTCAGGATTGATGCCAGAGAAGATTTTCAAAGAAACAGAGAGCTTCATGCCAGTTATGCCGAGCCCTAATCAAATTTTAGCAAAGGCTTTCCTTACTGTTAGGGTTTCTTCCCTGTTTCTTCTCTACTAACTAATCAAATGATGCTATTTTTGAGAATAAAGCTAATTTTGGCTATTTGGTGTCCGCAACAAACAAAATTGAATACCATTAATGTAGATGTCTACATCTTGACAGGTCTTGGGAACTGTAATGCTAGCTCACTATCTCATTGCCTAATTTCTCACATAATGTGCAAGTGGGTAGAATGGTCATGTTGATCTTCTTCCATTTTTTATTTCATGGTCTTAGGGATTTATTCCTAAAGTTTAATTTTAGGTAGTGTAGTTAGGGTGAGTTTATTTTGTCTATTTCAAATTTTTATTCAAAATTTAATGAGATAAATATTGGTAAAGCATTGTTAAAGGATTTGTATCCTTATTAAACCAATATTTTAGGCATTAGTCATGGATATAGACTTGCATTTTGGCATAATTTTAGGCCAAATTAGGGCATAACGGACTCTTAGATTTTTGAATTTGAGGCTTAGACTTGATATAAAATTGATTTTTGATTATCAGTTGGAGGGTTGCAAATTTTGGAGAGAAGGCTGAAAGTGAGCTTAATGTTCCTTGATGCCATATTGATTTTATTTGTAACCTTTTGCCAGATTTTGAGGAGAATAAAGCATATGATTCATTGGCCCATATATTTTGAGTTTTGATTTTCAAGATCCTGTTGTCATCTTTCTTTGCAAGCGTTTATTCTTTTGTTATCCAAGAGAAGTGAATGTATTCCTAGTCCTTCTCGAGGTGAGTAATAATTCAAACCTTGTAAAGAATATGCATGTTTGTTGACTGGTTAAGCTATTTGTGGTTCAACTCTAGTAGTGATATCTTTTAGCCTATATGTTGACCAGTAATTCAAACTGTCAAGCTTTTAGTGTATGAGTTGGGATTACTGTTTTACCTTCAAATCAGAATTTGAGTCATTTTTGGTGTATCAACCTTTTCATTTTCATTTTTAGAAGTTTCTTTCTTCCTTTTTCCCACTAAGTTATCAATCAGGAGGTGATATTCCATATCAAATAGGAATCGGCCTAGAATCTGGAGACTCCTCCTTAATAATAGTCCACCCACAACTTGAGGAGGTTTCCATTATTAGGATAGAAATACTATCTAGCCCTAATGCCTGAGTTGGGGTGGTATTTCTAAACCTCAACAGTTTTTGGCATGCCTGGTGGGACCTTGTGATACATGAATCAAATCCAAACAAGGAGTGTTAAATAATTTTAGTATTTACAGTTGTCTTTCACTAGGAGAGGTAGAATTGTTCAAAGAGAGCCTAGAGGTCCTAGAGAGCTTTCTGTTTAGCCTATTCAAAGAGGTAGAAGACTCAGGAGACCAAGGAAATTAAGATCTGAGAGAAGTTCAGCTCCTCCCACTTACCACACTAAATTTTAGTAGTATCATAAGTTATAAATAAATATGTGTCCATATTGCTTCAAATAGTTACCTATCTGTCTATTCCCATGAAATACTGATTTAAATCAACAATGGATGATAATATAACACTAGTTCTAGGATGGAAACTGAATGGTAAATTCTTGTATCCATTATCTAGGAACAGTTAATATGCATCCACTACCCTTCCTATACTAAGGGCTTAATTCACAAACATGACTAATTATTGCCAATTGAACAAAAAAATCATTAATTGATATAGGGTTTGACCGTTGATTTAGTTTTAAAATTAAGATACTCCAAATATCCTTAGGGGTCATTAAATTCATAGAAAGGTTCCTATTCTTGACCTCTCTCTCTCTCTCTCTCTCTCTCTCTCTCTCTCTTATAAGAAATAGCAAAGTCTTCTATCAAAATCTAGAGAAATAGAAGACTTTTTTGGTTAAATATTCCCGCCTTCACCTATTTACATGTCTTAACTAGCTTGTGGTGTGAATCTTCAATATATATATATATATATATATATATATATATATCTGTGTGTGTGTGTGTGTGTGTGTATGTTATTCATGGACATATATAAGAATATATCTATAAATACATATTCTTATATATATGCAAAGATGCATATGTATATATGCATAAGTATTCCCTTATTTATGCATATATATATATATATAACCATAAAGGAAAATCTTAGATAAAACTCCCCCTTTAATTAATTAATCAGGAAGCTTATCATTGTCCCGATGATGAGCGTGCCAGAACTAATCAACATATCTATAAACTCAAGGATTGAATTATAGGGAAATAAATTTTGAGAAACTGAAAAAATATTTTGAGATCCCCAAGGAATGTTTCAGTATTAGTTGGAACCAATGTGCTAATTGAAGAAAAGCCTCTAATTATCAGATATAGGGTTTACCCATTGCGTTCTTTTGAAGTCAATGTATCCTAATAGGGAAGAAGTGCTTAGATAGATTGTAGGGATGCTTCCTCATGGGTGGGTTAAAAATACATCTACAGAGGGCTAAGTAACTTGATTCGGCTTGAAGGAATTAGCTGTGACGGCTTCAGAAATGCAAAATTAAAGACTAGATCCATGGGGTAAAATAGAGACCTGAGGGCTGAGATGTAGAAATAAAATAAGTCATATACTAGTATCAGATTAACAGCTTAAAATCATAAAACATTATTTATCCATCGTTGAGATTGTCTTACTTACTCCTTAACCAGTATTATGCCAATATTACATAATTACATGCTTAAAAGGAACCAATTTTCAAAAGTTCAAAAAAGATATGCTAATGTATATTTTCTTAAGTCTTACTCTCCTTCTATTCTTTACATATAATATTGCAGCTCTAGGAGGCATCCTTCTTTTGCAAAATGATGATTTCTTCCGGTTTTGTCTTATAATCCCTTGACTAGGTCTTTTTTACTAGAGGTGATATAATCCTTATGTTTCTAGAAGTGTCCTCATCCAGTTCATTTCAGACTTCAAAGCCTTTCGCCCACTAGTAGTCAAGGACCACGTCAAGATCAACTTCCTCCTTGAGCACTATAGAGATGAGGAAGTCCAGGTTTCTCTTCATTGAAGGCCAGACCTTGTCAAACTTGGTTTCATCCTTGAAGAACAAAATTGGCAACCTCTGGAAGCTAGGGATTGAAGGTAAGGCTGCCATTTCCATCTTCATGTATAATTCTGGAAAAGGGATGGTCAGGTCTTTGTCGATGCCATGAATCACTTTCTCTAGACCTTGTAAGAATTTGTCCTTAAAGATTTATTTGGCCGCTCCAATGATTCTCCCTTTTTCAGTTCCATTAAAGGTCGCTAAGGCTATGAAGAGTCCTATAACATGACCATTCACCTGGATTGTGAAGTCCTTATCAAAATGCTCCTCCCTAATTCCTTAACCAGAGCTTTGTAGACCATATCCGAGAGAGGCTTAAGGATTATAATCCATCTTTCAGGCCTAACGATCCCTTAGAATGCCATTTGTCGATTCTCCTCTGTGTGGAAGGTTATTACTCTGGTTTCCATTATTTCTCAAAGAACCGATAAGTAGCTATCCCTATCAAAGCTTGTTGTTAAACTGAATAATAACACTTGTCACTTCCATTAGCAGCTCCAACTAAATATCAACAACTCTATTTTCTCTTTTAGCAATAAAGAGCTGATGAATGCTCTCGATGTGTTCAAAATTATTATGATGTGATGCCAGGAGTCATGTGAGATTATGATTCATTTAATATCATTATTATTGAGTACTTTGAAGCCCTGAGATAGTTGTTGCACATGTAAATCTGAGTTAGATATGAGTGCTTGGTTCTTTGAGCGAAGAAAAGGATGCTTATGCATAATAATTACACTAGTAACCTTTTCCTAAAATGGCGGTGCCAAGTTGGGTGCTCGGTAGTGATCATTCATCATGAGTGTTATTGTATCTCTACATAGCATTGGGCATAGATAATACCCCATTCAGTGCCCCTAGCTTATGTATAGAGAAACTATACTTAAGTTTGACAAGAAGATAAACCTAAAGGTAGAAATATTTGAGTTCTAGGGAAGAAGCTTAAGCTAGAAAAATGATAGGTTTATAAAGGTTTTTCAATTGTTTATGATGTTGATCTAAACTTAATAAAGCTAAAGGGAGGGTTTCTTTTGTACTTATGAGTTTATTTTGAATAAGAAGCAGTTTCCTAACCCTTATGATCCTATGGGATTTCCTAAGTAACCAACCTTAGGATCCTAATGAATGGTTCTAAGAAGTATGTTGTAGGTAGTTTTATGTAGATGGTCAAGCCTTATCTGCCCCAAAGTTTGCCAACTCATCTGCTCTCTTATTCCCTTCTCTATAAATGTGATTGATAGAAATTTCATTAAAAGTTTTGCATAGGGTTAATGCTTGCAATAGAAGTGAATTCAGTCTCCAGTTGGGAATTGTCCCTTTCCTAAGTGCATTAATTATTATTGCTGAGTCCCCTTCTATCTCGAGGTATAGTAGTCCCATTGATGCACATTTGTTTAGACCTTGAACCAATGCAAAGAGTTCTACCCAATTATTGGTTTCCATCCCTATGGGTTCAGCTATGGTAGCAATTTCCTTCTCATCCTCATTGTGTATACTGCAACCAATACCAGCTATCCCTAGGTTTCCTCTCAAGGTTCCATCAAAGTTAAGTTTGAACCATCCCTCTTTTGGGGGTCTCCATTTGCACTCAGCTCTTTTGGATGCTGTAATTTTATTGCTTGAGCCTATAAAAGGGGGGAGTGATAGACCTATCCATTTTCCTCGCATTTTTCCATCCCAGTGACTCATATGCAAATTTGTATCTTGAATTTTAGAAATTCTGCAATTCATGTTCTCTATGATGACAACCTCACTCTTGTTGCAGAGTTGTTTCCACTCCAGTTTCTCATCTAAAATATCCTTCTGTTACGTTCTTTCCATAATTCCCAGATCAAGATTGAGGGGGAAGAAATCCAAAGGTTCGCATAAATACTATCTTTCTTGAGGGCTGGTCAGGCTTGTAGGGTAAAAGCACAATAAGCTGTCACCCTTTTACAAAGGAAAAAGCTAACAAAATCAAAGTTGTTCAACTTCAATAGTATAAAAATGACATTTATGTTTGGAATTTGAAGATGATGTAAACTAATTAAAAGTGATAAAATAGATGAAGTTAATGATTAATATTTTTAATAATTTTTTTGAATAAGAATTGATATTTTTTTTAATTCTTAAAGATGATTTTTCAGTTGCTGAAAATTAGGGGTCTAGTTCCCACCAAAAATTTATACGTAAATAAACATTTTTTCCCCTAATTTCAAAATATATCATAGATGACATATATAGCTAGTGCATGAAGAAATAAAAATTGGTTTGTGACCTATATTTTCTCCTTTATAACAATTCAAATTCCAACTCATTGAAATTGACAGTTTTCATCTCGCAACATATTTTTCATAACAAATATATCCCAATCAAAAAAATAAATATATATTCTTGAAGAGGACTCTCTCCTCTAGTGCACCATATTTTTCAAATTTATTTAATGTGATTTACTATTTTTTCCTTCTCCAAATCAACATCTCCTTGACTGTTAAAATACCTAATTGCAATATTTTTTAATTACAATAAACTATGTCTAATTAAAACACTATAAATTCTATATGAGGATATTCTTGACTCTGATATCTACAAAAGGGTATTTTTTTTAATTTTTAATAAAATATTATTAAAAATATAGGGAGTAATTGAAATGCCACGTTTTTAAAATAATTTTATTTTTATGGTAATTGGACCCAGAGTGATATAAAACATGCATTTAATAGATATTTCCAATTGGAAAAGTTAAAGCACTTATCTAACTTAGCTAGAATGAATCTAGCTAGACCATATGTTTGACCAAAATTAATTTTTAGTTAGAAATACTAAAATTTAGCTGTGCTGATAAGTTAGCCTAAAAGGTGACACCTGATTGTGCTTTTACCCTGTAGCATCACAAGAAGAGAATGAGGAAAGGTAGATGACCATCCCAAGTTACTT
This sequence comes from Chamaecyparis obtusa, assembly GCA_027943335.1. NCBI lineage: Eukaryota > Viridiplantae > Streptophyta > Pinopsida > Cupressales > Cupressaceae > Chamaecyparis > Chamaecyparis obtusa. The sequence continues at coordinate 1,800,235 of BSBK01007489.1, read as the reverse complement.
GCGAGCCACTTTCAACACTTATTTGAAAAGGGGAAGTTAAGAAATAAATGATCTACATCCTCTTCACTTTCCTCGCAAAGGATGCATCTACTTGGTCCAGAGAAGCCCAGCTTCTTAAATCTATCTACTGTTAAAAGTCTATAATTAAGGGTTAACCAAGTACAAAATCCTACTTTAAGAAGACAATTTTTGTTCCAACAGAGGTTAATAGGTATTTCCATTTTAGGACGTTTATAATTTTGAGAGATAAGATTGTACCCATCTTTTGTGTTATATTCACCTGTTTTGGAACCATCCTAGACTAGTGAATCTTTAGAGGTTTTTAATAAAGCTTTCGTTTGCTTAGAATTTCTGCAATCCTCAATTTGTCTCCTGATGAAATGCCCGAACCTTTTAAGGATTTCCAAACCCATTCTGTTCCATTAAAAATAATATAGTCTTTGAGCCGTGTACCTATCTTATCTTTTAGGAAATTTATGAGGGTGGGGTTATTTAAAGAGTTGGATAAGGTTCCATAACCACCCCATGAATCATCCTAGAAGAGAACTTACTCCCTTGAGCCAGGGTTCCAGTTTAGTTTTTCCTTTATAATGTGCTTGCATTCCATCATGAAATTCCAAATTTTTGAACCCCTTGGGGGGGGGGGGGGGGGGTAGATTCTCTGAATATGCTAATAGGATCCTTGTCTTCTAGATATTTATAAATGAGGATTTTGGCCCATTTGGCCTCTGGGTTTCTATATAACCTCCAAATCAACTTAGCCCCTAGGGCCTTACCTTGATCCTCTAGATTCTTGAGACCTACTCATCCCTCATCTTTAGGTTTGCATATATTTTCCCATGAAATTAGTGGGATTTTTTTCTTTTCGTTACCCCCTTGTCAGAAGAAAGTTCTTAAGTGTTTGATAATTTTGTTTCTTTTGTTAGAAGGGAGGTGAATACAAGATAATTGATAAATTGGCATAGCCGACAAGACATATCTCACCATAGTTGCTCTTCCTGCAGAGGAGAGCCATCTACCTTTCCACGAATTCATCTTATCCTTGATTTTGCCTATGATAGGGTCCCAAATGTCTGTAGCTCTTTGATCTTTTACTAGGGGGAGACCTAGGTATTTACTGGGAAGCTTACCTTGGTTAAAATTAAGAATCTTACATATGTCCTTTTTGGTTTCTTTATTCGTATTAAAGAAAAAGATTTCTGACTTGTTCAGGTTAATTTCTTGTCTAGAGGCTTTTGTATATGTTTCCAGAATCTTTTTAAAGGCACTTGCCTCCTTTTTGTTGCTGGCCCCATATAGCAAAGTATCATCTACAAAATGCTGGTGTGTAGTGGGATCCAGTTGACTGGTTATGGTTAATCCTTCAATAGTGCCCCTTTCTTGCTCTTTAGTAATAGCTCTACCCAATGCCTCGGCCATAATAATGAATAAAAAGGGAGATATAGGGTCACCTTGTCTTAATCCTCTAGAGATGTTGAAGAATCCTTCTAGGGTACCATTCACTAGCACAAAGATCATAGGAGTGGAAATGCATTCAAAGATTAGATTAATCTAGCTTTTTGAGAATCCGAAGGCTTCTAGACATTTACATAGAAATCTCTAATCAACCTTATCGTATGATTTATTTATATCTAGTTTGATGAGCATGCTGGGGTTTTTGTTTTTTTGGATCAAATGTATAGCTTCTTGAGCAATAATGACCCCATCAAAGATTGATCTTCTTGAGACAAAACCTATTTGTTCCTCACTAATGAATAAAGGAAGGAGTTTTTGTAATCTTAGTGAGACGGTTTTCATGAGGAGTTTATATAATGTATTACATAGTGCTATTGGTCTATAGTCATTAAGGTTTGTGGGTTTATCTTTCTTGGGGATGAGGGAAATAAAAGTATTATTTACTTCCTTGAGTATTTTTCCTGAGTTCCTAACTCCTAGTGCTTCCATTACTTCCTTACCCACAAAGTGCTAGCATTTCTGGAAGAAGATAGCTGAGAAGCCATCTGGCCCTGGAGATTTATCCAAATTCATTAGCATTAGGGCATTTTTAACTTCTTCTATTGTAAATTTGTCTATTAATGCTTTATTATGTTTTTTTTTTAATGACTTTGGGTATATTCTTTAACATTTCCGTTTGACTAGATAAGTTTGAACTCTCCAAATTATTCAGAATTTGATTGAAGAAGTTTACTGCTTCAGTTGCTATTTCTTTTGGATCATTTATAGTGTCACTTGCCTCATTGGATATACTTGATATTCTATTCATATTTCTTCTTTGTTTTGTGCTATTATGAAAGAATTTGGTATTTTTGTCCCCTGCTTCCAGCCAAGTCTCCCTTGATTTCTCTTGCCAATATTTATTCGTATTCCTTGAGAAGATTCTTCTCTTTAAATTAGAGTTCATCATTCATTCCTGCCTGAATTACTTGAGAGTTGACCTCATTCAGTTCTTTTTCTAGGTTTAGTTTTGTCTCAAATATGTTGCCAAATTTAGTTGAGTTCCATTCCAACAATTTCCTTTTGATCCATTTTAGTTTGTTAACTACTATAAACATCATAGACCCTGATATGTTAGGTTTTGACCACCAAGTCTCCATAAGATTCAGGATGTCTGGATCTCTAAGCCAAGCTTGTTCAAATTTGAAGGAGCTTTTCTTAGGTTTTGTTTGTGTTAAAATGTTGAGAAATATTGGATAATGGTCCGATCCTGAAACCATTAAGATCTTAGCCTCAAGGGAGAAATCATGTTTAGTCAAGCTTCCCTTAAGGAAGAATCTATCTAGCTTTTCTAAGATGTTGCAAAACCCTTTTCTCCTATTGTTCCATGTGAAGGAGTTGTCTTCTATCAAAATTTAGAGAATAGAGTTTCTTTCCCTCCAAAGGTTAAAGTCCCTGGCTGCCAGAGGCAGAGACTTTGCACCCCCTCTTTTTTCAGAGAGCTTTGAGATCACATTGAAGTCTCCTCCCCAAAAACATAGCTCATCATTCCTTTGGTTGATAAAGGACTCAATTTCCTACCATACTAGAGGTTTCTTCCTATTTTGAGTAGGGCCATATATATTTATTAAATTAAAAGTTAGATTGTTCCTAAAGTCCTTAACCAATCCACTCATCCAATATTGCCTTCTTTCTAGAATGTCGATTGTAATGTGCCTAGGGTTCCAAATGATGACTAAGCCTCCTGAGGCTCCTAGAGCATGTGATGCCTCAATTAATCTAAATCCTACCTTTTTTTTGAGATTTTCCATTTCTATGTTGTCTAGTTTGGTTTCCTGTATTAGCATTATATCTGGGTTATGAATTTTAATGCAACATTTAATTATACGCTTCTTGTTAGGGGCATTCATGCCCCTAACATTCCATGAAAGGAGGTTCATGGCTCCTTGGGAAGGTTCTTACCCTTCCCTGCATTCAACATTGATGTAATTTTAACTTGACCCTTTGCTTCTCCTGCTAATTCTCTTAATTTTGCATTGGGCTTTCTACCTCTTTTTTTTGAAACTTTCTCACAATCTGGGGAGTTCCTACCATCTTTTAGGAAAGTGATGCCTAGAGTATCCTGATCCTTTATCTCCCTATCTTTGAGTTCAATAAGCAATTCTTCTATAGAACCACCTAAAGTTTTAGTATTTGTGTTTATACCTTTGATTAGTAGTTTTTTCTAAAGTTCTAATTCTTCTTAATCAAATATTTCATCCATGAATTGGTCCAAAAGTTCCTTAGTCAAATTTTCTCCTATAAAATTTTCTATTAAGTTTACTTCCTCTTGGACTTTGGCATTTTATGATGGTATATTTTCCTTGGGGGAGGGTTCCCCTACCGAACTCTGTTCTCTGTAGTCTTCAATTGTCACTAGCAAAGGGCCAAAATCTTCTACCTTTGACTGAGAATCTCCCTCAATTGTTAAAGAATGCTTAGTATCTAGGTTAGTGAGCTTAGGGTGTTCCTCAGATTCTGGGATGAGAAATGTAGCTTGGGGCAAAACTATGGAAATTATTGGAGAAGTTTCTTCCAAATCTTGGTACATTTTAGATTGTTGTATTGGGTCTGAGGTTATTAGAGGTTTGGTCATTTGATTAGGGACAATATTGCTAGTTGGGGTCACGTTATTACTAGGTGGATCAGGATTCCTTATCAATGTTTCTGAAGACTTGTCTGGCTGAGGAGATTTCTCATACAGATAAAAGCCACCTAAGTCCTGATTAAAGGAAATATGAGGAGTGAGATCCTAAAAGGGTGGGAAGATGGGTTGAGTGCCTAATTCCCCCTCCTCCCTAGATGCATCTATTGTTTTAGGTGAGCAATTTTTAGATGAGTTCTCCTGGTTTAATTTTTTAATGTTAACCAGGTTGTCCTCAGAGACCTATTTAGGGGAGGACGAGTTGTTGTATAGTTCCTTCATTTCACCTTCCTCTAAAGATGAGGATATCTCCCCTGAAAGGGATATGCTCTTATTATCTATTACTTTATCCATGTGATTTAGATTTAAGTCTAAGACGTGTAGGGAAGTTTTATTAAGGGTTTGGTTCTTAATGTTTGTAGGTAACCAGTTTGTCTCAGAGCATTCATGATCTCCATCTTCATTTGCGAAGTCCCCATCAATAATCTTAGGGAAAATGTGTGCTTCCCCTACTTCATAGCGTACTTCCAGGGAGAAATTTAGAGAATCATCGAGGTCCATCTTAACAATGATAATCTTTTCTACATAATTCTTATCTAGATCTATAAACCCTACAAATTTACCTAAGCTATTCCCTATTGCTCTTAGCGAATCAGCGTCTGAAAGTTCAATAGGGAGGTTATTAAGTTTAATAGCTTTTTCGACCAATTTTTTTTTTAATTTTCAGGGGTCAAAGAAGGGAGACCATTCCAGGGTATGAAAGCCTATGTTCCTGAATTTTGGGAGACCCTCCGTAAGAAATTTTTCTTTTAGAGCTATGCTAGTGTAATCCACATAAAGAAATTTATTTGAAAGGATTGGGATACATACCTTATTATTTAGCTTTGTCTTGACCCAGTTCGCAATTGTTTTCGAGGATGCCCCAATGCCAGACCATCTACAAAAAAAGCCATACTTCACACACAACCTCTGAATATTATTAATCAAATTGCTTTTGATAACCAAGTTTTTTTGATTTGGAATACTTACCGTAGAATATATTTTATTAAAATTAGTGATTCTCTTGTGAGGGGGAGAGTATACCTTCTCTGATGGAGAGCTAGACCGAGGAATAGCTTTAGATTTTGGCCAAGTAGGTTTTGCTTCTATTTTTGTTAATTGAGGATGATCTTGTTGCAAGTCTTGGCTTGAGGAATTTGAGAATCGTCGATGCGGAGGGGAGTAGATACTTAGCTTCTATATTGTGGATTTATGCTATGGTTGCATCGATAACTCTTGCTCATGCTTCCCCTGAGAATGCACCCTAGAGAAAATCCTAGGGGAGGAAGCTGCTAAGATATCAAATTTATTGTAGATGGGAAGAGCTTCTGTTCACATATTCTTAGGTTTCTTTTCTTTTCTTTTGCCATCAACTAGTTTCCAATCCAAATCACATTGGGCTTTGGTCTGGCCTTTTCTTGTCCAAGTATGGAGATCTGGTTTAGAAATAATAGATCCTACATATTTGGTTTTGGAGAAAACACAGATCTGTCTATCTAGGGAATCAATAGTCCAGAAGTGCAAATGAGAGAATTTATGAATTGGCAGAGCTTTTCGTATAGATAGAGCATTTGGCGGTCTTTCACTTATTGCATTGGCGATCCTTGGCAGAGTATTTCACATTTTTGCAGAGCAGAGCATTTCGCCCAGTGGATGTGGATTATTACCATTAATTAACTATATTGTTATATTCCTCTATTTAATTTAATTTAATTTAATTAAATAAATTTATTTTCCATTTGTATTTAAATTTTATTTAAATACTATAATATATTAAATTTATTTTAATATATTATCCCTCCATCCCTTAATATAAAATAAATTTCATTTATTTTATTTCTCCACTAGCCTAAAGTTCTTCTAAACCTTGATTAAATTAAATTTATTTTAATTTAATCCATTTTCCATTTTTCCTAATATTACATTTTGCTAATATTCCTCTAATCTTGATTAAAAGGTGGATTAGCTCTAATCATGTGTACAATCAACTTTTCCAAGGTAACCACGTCTCCATCTTTTTTCTCCTCCAATCATTTCAAATTCCTCTTTCCCTCTAAAAGTGAAGTTTGACTTTTGCATTGACTCTTAATCCTGGCCACTCATCCCTTTTGCCTCCTCATCTTATCCACTTCCATTTTTCCTCTTAATCTTGGCCATACACTCTTTTTCATCTTAATGGAACCCCTCCTAAGATGTAAAAGATGTGTTTTTAAGGCTTGATATTCCTTAAGGATATTTGGATCCCTTTTGTAATAAAACCCAATTGTAAGGCTAGTTGGCCCAAGGTGCACTTATAAGCCTTGTGGTCAAACTTAGTCAAGGGAAAAGTTTTTATATTTTTATTTGTTTTTAGGTGTCTTAGGTGTTTTTGAGTGAAAATCCACTCATTAGAAGTTCTTAGGGGTCCTGCGTAGTTAGGAGTTCAAAAATTGAAAGAATGTTCCAATCTTGCAAAAAGTTGCTCAACAACTTTTGCAACTTTTTGTGAAAAGTTCCTCTAACCTCCCCAAGGGTCCTAATGGTTTGAAAATAAGTTTTGGACATTTTTTTGATGAGATATAAGACCATGGATGATGAAATCCAAGGATACATTCATGGATGTAAGGTTGCTGGCAAATTTTGGAAGCAATAAATTTTGTTTTTTGGATAACTGTCTCAATTCTTCATACTTTCTATATTAAATTTGGATTGGAAATTTTTTTGTATCTTAATGTTGGATTTTTATAGCCTCTCATGGTCCTAATACAATAATTTTGGTTCAATTTGGTGGAGATTGAAGGGAGGAATCATTGTTTATATAGAGACTGTCCGAGAAGCCCCCATAACCTAGGGTCTGAAAGATATGCCCCTAACTTACAACCCCACTGGTGGATCATCATGGTCATGGAAGGAATGCAATTAGGGGTAGTGATTTTTAGGAATCTATAAGGACATATGCAAAAAAATCTTCTGGTGTCTTTTCCACCAAGCCCTAGTCGAGCATCCCTTACATGCTCGACTACAAGTGATTGGTGTTTAATGCACAAGGATCCATAGGGAGTGGATAGGAACATTTTGATTGTGGATTTTGTGTTCTTAGGAGTAGGAATACCTATCCTAGGTGTTTCTTTTGTTTTGGGAACCCTTTCATCAGTACTTTCTTCATTAACGAGGCCTAAGTAGCCCTTTTAGGTTTCTGATCCATCTAGGTGGTTGGGAGCATAAATTTGGATTTAGGAGACAAGTCTCTAGAATTTGGTACATATTCCAAAAGGGTATCTAAAAGTGTGGGTTTCAAAATTGATCCTTTGGATGTTATAAAAGTTAAGGTGAGAAAACCTCATTTTTAGGGCTACTAGTCGGGTCTGTCCTACTAGGCCTAAGAAGACCGTTTGATGCTTGTGATAAAATAAAATCTTGTTGAAGTCCATCATTGATCCTATCTTGATCAATGGTGATTAATGGAACCCTATACCACTTCCTATGGTGAAACTTGAATATTTTGTGCATTGATTCAAGGGGCTGAGATCGTCCTGGTGAGGAACTTGTGACTTGAAGATAGAACACACTAACCTAGTGTGATTGGATTGTGGAGAAGACATTCTAGCATGTAGAAATGAGTTGAATAAAATTAAAGAAGAAGAGGAAGACTGATGTAAAGGGTCTTAAGGAGGAAGAATCCAAGTTAACCTATGGTGACTAAGGGGTTACCTTAAGAAAATACTTTTGGTTGGGCTCATTTCCAACACTACTTCACTTAATTTTGCATCACGTGGTATCAAAGCCTTGGAGAACCCTTGGGGAAAGGATTAGATTATATTTCATCAAAAGAGTGGGAAGAAGTTGCCCAAGTAATGCCTCTAAAACTAACAAATATCGAGCTTGCTAAGATAGTACAAGTTCAAGGAGTAGAGGATAGGTGGTTGAAGGAAGAGATGGAGAAGTTGAAGGATAAGATGAAGGAAGTGTTGAATAAATCTTAAGTGGAAGATGGAGGGGATTAAGAGGAAGAGATCCCTACGAAAGAAGAAGAGGAGATTCCTGTAGACTAGAGGCCCTTCTTACAAGCCCTCAAATCCATGGGAGGAAGAGCAATGGAATGTAAGTCAAATATAGCCAACTATGGAGGAAAAATGGATATTGATATGGTTATGAATTACATAGAGTCCTTGGATAATTACTTTGAATGCGAGGGAATGCCTAAGATTCAAAATGTGAGGATATTCAAGTCCAACTTTAAGGGAGCAACCCTCACTCGGTGGAACTTTGTTCAAGAGGAAAGGACAAAGCAAGGAAAGAACATGATTGCTTCATGGAAGACTATGGTCTCTAAGGTCAATGAGACATACATGTTGGTGGACTATGAAGTCCAATTACATAAGAAGATACAAAACCTTAGACATAAGGAGATGGATGTGAATGCCTACATGGAATAATTTTAGAGGTTATCTCTAAGGTCAAAGCTAGCAAAGAGTGAATGTGTGAAGGTAGAAAGATATCTTGATGGCCTTAGGATAAATATTCAAGAATATTTGAACCTACTATGCCCTGATAAAATCAAAAAATGCTATCAATTAGCATTAAAGGTGGAGGAGAAGGTCAAAAGGAGACAAGAACATAATAGTAGAGGAGGAGGAAGGAATGGTAGAGGAAGAGGATAGAGTTTTAGAACCCATGGAGAATCAAGTCAAGGAGGATCTCAAGGAGAGAATAGCTTTAGAGGAAATTTTAGAGGTAGGAAGTCAAACAATAGAGGTAGATTTGGAGGAAGAAATGGGGTTCCTCTTAGACATTACAATTGCAATCACATGGGTCATCCTACTCATAGATTCCTAGGGAAGACATGGTCAAACACACAAGGAGACATAAGAACACAACTTGTGAAGGATGATGCTCAAAGTGTCAATTCACCATCCAAGGAGTTGGATGTGTGCTTGATGATGATGAGGACATTATTGAAAGTTCCTCCAACTCAAGAACCACCACAAAGGAAGACTAATTTTAGGAAAAATTGCAAGAGCCATGGTAAGGTCTATAAATTTATTGTTGATTCAAGTTCTACAAAGAATCCAGTGTCTAAAGAAATGGTTGAAAAAATTAATTTAATTAAGATCGGTCATTCTTGTCCCTATAAAGTGTCTTGGATCAAAAAGGAACAACAAGCTCTAGTTGATGAGCAGGCATGGGTAGATTTAACTATAGGGGATTACAAATATATAATATTGTGTGACATTGTAGAGATGGATGCATGCCATATATTGTTAGGTTGCCCTTGGCAATATGATCTCAAAGCCCAAAATGATGGAATGAAAAATAAATATGCTATCAATAAGGATGGGAATAGCTACACTATGAAACCAATAATGGATCCTAAATCTAAAAAATAGAAGGAACCAATGATCATATTTGTAAGAGAAAGAGAAATGCTAGAAACTATTAAAGATATAGGGGTCTTCTATACTCTCATGTTGAAACCAAAAAAGAAAGTAGAAAGAGAAAAGACCATGAAGTTTTCCAAGGAGGTGGATGAATTGTTCATAGGATACAAAGTTGTTGTTGTAGGAGACCTAACCAATGCCCTCCCACCCTTAAGAGACATACATGTCATCAAATTGATTTGATACCTAGTGCATCTATATCCAATAAGGAAGTATATAAACTAACCCCTGATCAAAATTTAGATATTTCAATGCAAGTACATGAGTTGCTAAACAAAGGAATCATACAAAAGAGTCTAAGCCCATGTGCAGTACCTAGTGTGATAGCACCAAAGAAATATGGCAAGTGGAGACTATGTATGAACTATAGGGCTATAAAAAAAATCATGATTAGGTACAAATTTCCTATTCCTAGAATTGAAGACCTATTGGATAAGTTAGGGGGTGCTTGTTTATTTTATAAGATAGACCTTAAGTTAGGATATCGTCAAATTAGGATAAGACCAGGAGATGAGTGGAAGATATATTTTAAAACCACTAAATGATTTTATGAATGGCTTGTAATTCCATTTGGTCTCAATAATGCACCTAGTACATTCATGAGGCTCATGAATGAAGTATTATATGACTTTAATGGTAAATTTGTTGTCATATATTTTGATTATATACTTGTCCAAAGAAAATCCCTAGAGGAACATCTATAAAATCTTAATTAGGTCCTTAGAAGGATGCATGAACAAAAACTGATGATAAATTTTGAGAAATGTGTTTTTATGTAGGAAGAACTCATATATCTTGGCTTTGTCATTTCAAAGGGAACACTAAAGATGGATCCAGAAAAGGTAGATGACATGTTGAATTGGCCATACCTTAAGAAGGGAAGGTTACCATAGGGGAAACACACCAAGTTTCAAATGGGAAAGATAGGCCCTTGTGAATTAATCAATAAATTTGGAGAGAATGCTTATGAAATTTACCTCCCTCCTACCATTTCCATTTCTCTAATTTTCAATATATCTGATCTCACTTGTTTCAAGGGTGTTGTAGGTTCTAATGTTTCTTTGCAAGATGATGAAGATGAATAGGATAAATGGATTAAGGATATCCCTCTCTAAAAACCACTAAAATTTGAGATCTTAGACACCAAGGTTGTCAAAAAGAGTAGGATAAACACCTATAAGAAGTATTTGGTCAAATGGAAAGGCTTACCAGATCTAGATGTTACATGGATGGATTACCAAACCATAGCCAAGCATGGAAGCACATTAGAGGATGTACTCTCAAGTGGGAACTTGAGTTCTCAAATCCAAGGGAGTATGGTGCAAGGGAACCATTCTTGAGATGTAAAAGATGTGTTTGTAAGGCCTAAGATGCCTTGAGGATCTTTGGATCCCTATTGTAATAAAACCCAATTGTAAGGCTAGTTGACACAAGGTGCACTTATACACCTTGTGGTCAAACTTGGTCAAGGGGAAACTTTTTTAATGATTTTGTTTTTTAAGGTTTTGTAGGTTTTTTTGAGTGAAAATACACTCATTATAAGTCCTTAGGTGTCCTAGGTAGTTAGGACTTCAAAAATTGCAAAAATGTTGCAATCTTGCAAAAAGTTACTCAACAACTTTCGTAACTTTTTGTGAGAAAATTCTCTAACCTCCCCAATGGTCCTAATTGTTTGAAAATAAGTTTTGGACATTGGGCTGGTGAGATATAAGACCATGGATGATGAAATCTAAGGATACGTTCATGGATGTAAGATTGGTGGTAAATTTTGGTAGCAATAAAAAAAATCTAGATAACTGTATCAATTTTTCATACTTTATGTACTAAATTTGGATTGGAAACATTTTTGTCTCTTCATGGTGGATTTTTAGAGCCTCTCATGGTCCTAATGCAATAAGTTTGGTTCAATTTGGTGGAGATTGAAGGGAGGAATCATTGTTTTCATAGAGACTATTTGGGAAGCCCCCATAACCTAGGGTCTGAAAGATGTTCCCCTAACTTTCAACCCCACTAGTGGATCATCACAGACATGGGAGAAATTAAATTAGGAGTAGGGATTGTTAGGATTCCATAAGGTTAGATTGAGAAAATATTTTCTAGTGTTTTTTCACCAATTCCTAGTCGAGCATCCTTTACATGCTCAATTACAAGTGACTGGTGTTTAATTCACAAGGATCCATAGGGAGTGGATAGGAAAATCTTGATTTTTGATTTGGTGTACTTATGAGTGGGAAAAAATAACCTAGGTGCTGGTTTGGTTTGGGGAACCCTTTCATGAGTACTTGCTTCATTAACCAGACCTAACTAGCCCTTTTAGGTCTTTGATCCATCTAGGTGGTTGGGAGGATAAACTTGGAGTCAGGAGATAGGTCTATGGAATTTGGTACATCTTCAAAAATCATATCTAGAAGTTTGGGTTTCCAAAGTGATCCTTTGGAAGTTATGAAATTTAAGGTGAGAAAACCCCATTCCTAGGGTTACTAGTTGAGTCTCTCCTAGTACGCCTAAGAAGACTGTTTGATGCTTGTGATAAAAAAAACCTTTTAGAAGTTAATAATTGATCCTATATTTATCATTGGTGATTAATGGAACCCTATACAACTTCCTAGGTGAAACTTGAATATTTTGTGCATTGGTTCAAGGGGATGAGATAGTGCCAGTGAGGAACTTTGGACTTTAAATTGGAACACACTAACCTAGTGTGATTGGATTGTGGAGAAGACATTATATCATGCATAAAGGAGTTGAAGAAACTTAAAGAAGAAGAGGAATAATGACCTAAAGGGTCTGAAGGAGGAAGAATCCAAGTTAACCTATGGTGGCTAAGGGGTTACCTTAAGAAAAGAGTTGTGGTTGGGCTCATTTCTAACACTACTTCGCTCCACTCTGCATCACTTAATCTCATCCATACAATCCTATTCAATTAATATAAAAATGAGACCTCACTCCTCATTTGAATGTAGTCATTCCATTGTATCTTCTTTCATCTATTAGATAATCTTGATATCACATGTTACGTAATGGAATGAGTCTAGTTTTTTTTCAATCTTACATTCTTATCTTAGTTTATCTTTTGTTTCAATATAGTTTATTAATCTCTTGCGTTGCATACTTAGCATGGATATTGCATTTTTTATCATCATTTTCTGAATATTGGGGCAAGTTCCTCATTATTTTTCTCAATCATTCACTCATCAATCATAGTGGGATTTATTGTATTGTGTTGGGAGAGCACACCCACCAAATTTCTAAGAGAAAATCAAACAAGGTTTTGGGTGCCCTTGTTTTAGCTCATCGGATGCTGTAGTGAAAATTTGGCTGCATTACAAGTTATTTAGCATGGTTAATCTAACTTAAATGCTTCACATTTCTTGTGTTTTCATTTTTTGATTTATGGTGCAGTTGCAAGGATTTTCATTGCATACATTTTGGCACGCTGGATGGGACCCACATTCCTATTAGATCTACACTTCTAAAGATTTTTTAAACGTTGTATTATTGTTTTATTCGAGTTTTTCAAGGCTAATCATTGTGAAGATTGAGTTAAAGTCAAAACCCTATGGTTTTGAAAGATTTGATCAAATATTACAAAGAATTTGAAATTTTTCCGTGAAATATTTTTAGCATGTGTGGGATGATCCAAATATGTCTCAGTCCGAAAGTTAGATTTTTTTGATCATTTTCCCGTGAGTTATAATGTTTTTATTATTTTTCATGAAAATTAATTTATGTTTGTGCATAAATGAATTTTTCCAAAAAATTTACATTTTTGGGAATTTTTTAGAATCTATAGGGGGTATGTTCTTTATGTTTTTAATTTGGATGAAAGAAAATGGCTCAAAAATTCAATCTTTGAAAACTAATCTATTTTTGTAAATCGGGTCTGTAGGGAAAAAATTAAGGAGTATTTCTAAAATTTAATATTTTTGGAAAGTTCTTAGTTTTTAAACAGGGCTCTCTTCTTTGCATTTCTATTTTTTGGGGTGAAACTATAGCAAAAAAAAAGATCTTATTAACTAGATGAAAACAAAAGAAAAAGTATTTTGGGATGAGCTCGCACTTTATTTACACATATTTCAATGCATGATAGGGCTTTCTTGTAGGTCTTTGATATTTTCTATCTTCTAATAGTGGTTTTGTGGGATGGTTTACCAAGATTAAAACATTTTGAGACTACTAATCCACTTGCTTTGTAGGATGTTGGTTGAAGACTTGAAAAATATAAGACTACTAATTCATTTGTTTTGTAGGTTGCCTTGGAGATTCAAGAAAACATTGTGTCTTCTTTAAGTTGATTTTCTAGGCATCTACTTTAATTAGGAAGGTTCATTTCTTGTGGTTAGTTGAGTAGTCAGAGAGTATGCTCTTATCTCTTTAGAGATAATTAGAAATCTATACCTATTGATTCATCACTTAGAAGAAATCTTGGGTAAATGAACATGTGTTTGGCATGTTTGGGAGAAGAAATGGAGTAGGAGAGTATGCTCTTTTCCTTTAAGGAAAGCTAGATATCTAGACCTCCACTTGTTATCCACTTTATGTTTTCACTCTACCTTTAGAGAGCCCACCATTGAGGAAAAAATCTAATGGGTACGACTCAATTGGGAATAGGCAAACCCAAACCTTCCAACCCACTATAATAAAAAATCTCTTTGAGATTAAAGTCTTAAAGGACACATCTATTTCTACATTTTTTATGTATGCTATATTATCGTAGGGATAAGAGGCCTCAATCCTATGTATGAGACTACATTAATCTAGTACTTTTAGGGCTATAGCCCTCAATCCTGCTTGCAAGACTATAAGAGATAGTTGTTAATGAATGTCCTTAATATACACCTTAATATAGAAGCTACTTGGTTTACATCCAAAAGTGGTCATAATCTTTGTGCAAGGAGGGGAAGGAATCCCTCCTAAAGATTACTCACCATAAGTATCCCCTTGAGCATTTGGAGATGGCTAATATGGCATTGGAGGTCTCATTGTGTAGTCTCCTTTGAACCATATTTTGTTTAGCTATTGGAAAAGGAGAAAACATAGGTGCCCTCTAGGGGGTGACATGATAGTGTGAGATGATGATATATCCAAGTTATGGGAAAATATTTTGATCACCAGGCCAAATTATTTAGGTAGATATTGCTTGAGTGTCTTTGAATTATGTTAAACTTGAGAAAAGCTTTGGGCTTGAAAAGGCTATCAGAACATACACATTGCACTATATAATTTCCCATCATCAAGACTTGTCACAATTTCTTGTATCCTTCAAGATTGATTTGTCCCTTCTTGGATTGTTTCTAGACCTTTGGTTATTCCTTGTTTGAATCAAGGTACACTTAGCATAGTCAATGCCTTGGATAAGAGTGATAATCAGTTGTTGCCATCAGACTCTAAAAATTTGACATCAGTTCCAATCTATTAATATTCCCTATCATCATCTCCTAATAATAAATAACACCCCTATTCATCTCCCTAATCTAATCCAATCATCCAAAATCTTCATTTTCATCCTAATCATCACTTTTCTCCTAATCATCTTAATTCTCTTTCATCTTTAACATCTTATCTAAGTCATCATAATCACCTCCTAATCATTCTTAATCATCCTCTTCATTCCTCTTTGAACTTTGAGTTTAAACTCAGATTTTTTGACATAAGGATGAGAAGGAGATCTTGAAGTAGTAGCTGTCTTCAAAAATTTTAATGTATATACACTGATATATCTCTCACTATCCTTACTCAATATGAAAATAATAGTTAACTAATCTATCCAACTGAATCCATTGTTTGCAACATTCATTCAATTGACTTGATTAGTTAACTATTATTTGTAGATTGAGTATTTAGTTAAAGTTTTTGAGGGTACTGATTCAGCCCTCCCCTCTCGGTCCCTTATCTTTCCATTCCAACAATTGGTATTAGAGCTAGATCTCTTATTGGAAGGTTTAACCACTAAAGAGGAAATATCTAAACATGGAGAGATACAAGTTGGACAAAACTATAGAGAATCAAAAGATTCAGATGCAAATTCTTGTTGAGTAATACAACCAAGCTAAGGATGCATTGAAAAAGTTACTGGTTCAGAGAAAGAACATGGCTATTCTGGAATGTGAGAATAACTATCATGAAGAAGATATTGATGATCTATTTGAGAATATTGGATCTAGTTCAAGCAGTATTTTTGACAGTTCTGAAAGTGCAATTTCTGATTTATTTGAGAAAAATCTTCATTTGACTGAACAAGTGAAATCCCTGCAGATTGGTCAAGAGACACAAATGGTAAGAATGATTGATGTGATGAAAATTGCTAGACAAGCTAAAAAAGAGAGAAATTTGGTTGTTGAAGATAGAAGATAAATGACTGAACAACTACAAGTGAATGAAGCTGAGATACTGAGACTTACCGAGCATCACTTCAAAATATCCAATCAGATGATTGTTATAAGCCAAGAGATCAACTGAGTGAATAATGAGTTATCATGAAAACTTGAAGATATTGGAGTACTCAGGGAAGAAAATGAAAAACTGAGAAATAAAGTGAAGATGGAACAACAACATAATGAGATGATGAAAAAGGCTGTAGATAGTTGTAAGAAAATTAATGATTTTTTGATTAGTCAAAGAGGACTTGGAAGTACTATTGGATTAGGCTACACTGAGCAAGGAGAATTATCTAAGAAAGTTGAAAAGATGAATAACAACCAGAATCAAAGACCTAAGACACTGACATGCTATCACTGTGGTAAAGCAGGCCACACTTCAAATGTTTGCAGGAGTAAAGCACAAGGTAAACCTAAAACCACTCCTAAGTTTAATGGTCATTATTATAATTGTAACAAGTTTGGACATGAAGCATATGAATGTAGATCTATGTTGAATAGGACTCCTAAAAAACCCTACATGGAGAAATACTATCACACTTGCAACATGCATGGACACACCTCACAAGAATGCAGAACAAAGATGAAGCAAGTCTGGACACCAAAGGGACAGAATAAATCCTATCAACCGAGAAGACAAGGTAATTCTTACACTTAGGAGTATAACACATGGGTTAATTGCATAGTATGTGGAAGGTATGGACATATTGTAGCTAATTTCATGAGGGAGAGATGGGCTGGAAAATATCGAAGCTGGACAAGAACTGGTATGGCATGCTTACACTATCACAAAGTCAGTCACCTAAGTAAAGATTATAGAGACCGAGCACAAGAGGCAAAAGTTTTTTAGAATGGAAATACAATTGCAAATATCATGAGAATAAGAAAGACTATGTGGAGAAAGGTATCAAATGATAATGTTGAGTCAAGCAATGCAGTTGCTGAAACCTTGTCCATTGGATTGGGTGACATTGACACCTCCACCTAAGCTGAAAAAGGTATGTATGGAACTACCATTTCAAGTTGATCACATTTTACATACAGTTCCTTCTATTAGATGTTTACATACCAAATCTGTATGAATTGAGATGAAATATGGTTTTTAAAGTTTTGGACTTTAAAGAGTTTACAATCGGCATATGCTAGACTAAGTAAGGAGTTACCCTTCGGTGACTATTATGCAAGGTTAACCAAATATCAGTATTAACTGAGTGAAAATTTATATGTTAACTGAGCTATTGCTATTTTATGGTACTCACTAAGTTTGACAGTTGTCATTGAGCTGTGAGTAGGTTGAGCATTTATTACTAAAATGTTTGAGTGGGAATTTGAAAAAGTTATAAATATGTGATGAACTTAGTTCATTTTTCACTAGCGTTTATGAAGAGCAAAGAGTTTCCAGAGTGATTTTGAGAAAAAGGATTTTTAGAGTATTTGAGCACAATTTCAAAGTCTTTCGAGTGATTTCATTGATACTTTCATGTAAGTACTATTATTACTGAGTTTTTCATACTCGTAGTTACCGAAACCCTATTTTAAGAAATAATGGCATCCATATCAAAGGTGAACAAGTCTAAGTTTGCAGAGGAGGAGGAAGTCAATCTTATTGTTTCTCCAACATATAATGAACCCTGATAAAAACTTCATCCTGAAGTTGCATCAAAAATTGATCAAACAGGTGCTTTCTCAAGCATACCACCTAGGGTTTTATTAGTCAAGGATGTACGCTCCTACATTCACTGTAAGATAGGAGAAATTGGAGATTTTGATATGTATGTAGCTTATCAGAAGCTATGTGGAGAAGATGGAAAACTGAAATCTGATTGCAAGCAACTAGAAGTAATAGGTCTAGTGAATGCTCCAAATTTTCTGGGAGACTTCAAGAATGAATGGATTAGGTTTGTTCTCATTCAGTTCCATGGTCAAAATTTTTGGTCGCTAGTACATTTGAGGCCATATTCTGATTGTCATGTGTTGGATTTGCCACGTCTATTTGTTGATATTTTGACAGATGTTTGTATCGGCATTTTTGCATTGGAAATTATGATGGAAGTGGTAATCGTTGCTATATTGACATCATTTCCCATTGGACCAGGCCACATAAATAGTAACTTTACTATGGGCTTTCATACGATGTATCTATCAGAACTCTGACAAACAACTATCAGAATAACGATGCATAGGCATTGACTTTCAGACAGGACAAACTATCAGATGTATAGCACTCCTATCGCACATATCTATCGAAAAGGAGTTCTCTCCGATGTTTAACCTATCATAATGGTGATGAATAACCCATTGGACATATAAGACTACTATCAAAAAAAGTTTCATGCATGTCAAAAAAGAGATGGATATGCACACTAAAGATAACAAAGCTCAAGAGACCATTGTAGTTGGTCTCTTTCTTCGATCCATACTATTGACAAAATATTTTACCTTTCATTAGCTCATCAAATGCAGGGATTTGAAAGAATTTAATAGAATATTTTCATGATACCGTATATTATTTAAGTTGATACTGAATGATTTTATCGACTCCGTGCACTTGTAGACTATGAGCACAAAGATAAAGAAGCATCTCCTCCCATGGCCTACATTACTCAAGCCACGGGAGGGGATGCTTCTTTATGGTTGTGCTTGATGTCTACAAGTGTGCGAAGTAGATAAATTTGTTCAGCGTCAAACTAAAATAATGTACGTTAGTGATGAAAATATCATGTATTAAATTATTTCAAATCCCCGCATTTGATGAGCTAATCAAAGGTAAAATGTTTTGTCAGTAATATGGACTGAAGAAAGAGACCAACTATGATGGTCTCTTGAGCTCTGTTATCTTTACTCCTGGCTACTAGGTAAGGCCTGAAAGACTTATACCTATCAATCATCGAGAATAATCATCACCTTGCCTTTATGTACACTGCATAGTATCTAATATAAGAGAAGGCAGAAAATATTAATGGATAAAAGAAATGAAAGATACAATAATATTAGCTTGTTGTTTACCTTCTCATAATTGATCCCAGTCTCACAAAAGTAATTTTATATGATCACTAGCACATTTTGTGCATGGATGAGAAACAATATCAAAAGTTTCTAGATTATGAGAAGAGGTATGAGTGGAGGCCAAAAAAGGTCTTTTTGTGAAGGTTTTATAGACGTAGGTTACTAAATCATCATCCACAAAAATCCCTTATGACCTCCACTGCATATACGTCTTCTCAGTATCTAAAAACTCTCCATTGATTCCTATCATTTTTTCAACATCTCTGTGGATTGAGACCTTAAATTATTGAGCTTCTTTTTGTTTCGAGAATAGTTTAACATTCTCTACTTAACAGGGCCAACTATGTGAAGGTGGAAGCTCATTTGGACCCTCCTAGGAGCCTCTTATGACTCTTTATGACACTTTAAGATCTCTAAGATGTATTCTTAGGGATTGTAAAGGATCATAAGGGGTCCTGGGACACAACAACTAAGAAACATAAATGTAGGCATCATGGTCACAATTGTTTGGAGACACAACAGAATTGAATGCTATACCCAGATGATGCAACACAACCACAACTCTAGTTCTAAGTGGACACTGGGGGATCCAAAAACCAAAGATAAGGAATAAATTTGGAGAGTGTAGGAGGAGGGCAATAATGACTGAAATAATATAGGGAACCCTATATTATTTTGGTCATTATGACCCTCCTCCACTCTCTAAATTTATTCCTTATCTATATATGGTATTTGGATCCCATAGTGTCAACTTAGAACTAGAGGAGTAGTGGTTGTGTTGCATCATCTGGGTATAGCATTCAATTATGTTGTGTCTCCAAATAATTGTGACCATGATGCCTACATTTATGTTTCTCAGGTATTGTTATATGTACATTTATGTTTCTCAGCTGTCGTGTTTATGTGCATGTTATTTATGTGTTTTTCTTCTCTCCCTCACATGCAAAATAAGATTTTCCCACTCTAAATCAAGAATGCATGTGTAACATCATGTATATATGTTTTATGAAACACCTATCCACAACAAAATGGGAAGAAATATTTGTAGCCTAGGCTTGGATCCTTCGGTAATTATCTTCATAATAAATGAAGTAGATGAGAGATGAGCAATTACCTTCCCAAGAAAAATAAAACAAGTTCTTGGTTCATGCTTGTTTAAGCTTTCCAATTGGTTCCATCAACCAAATTCTTGATCACCTCTTCAAATGGTGATCACAAACCCTCCGAGGACCTTAACACCTATTTTTTGTCCTATCTTCACTCACCATGCACTCACACTATGGTATTTTTACTCCAAAACTCAATTTGTCCATTCTAGGCCTTCAAACCCCAATCTTTGTAGTACAGTTGTAATATCCCAAAATTGGCACCTAATAAATTCAATCAATTTTGGTGTATTTTCATCAATTTTACATCTTCACAGTCCTACTTTGCTAGGTAATTTTCTCTCTCCTACCTGACTTAATTCGATTTGATGTCAATTGCAAAAACCCTAAATTACATTAATCAAATATTAAATTTAATTCCTAAAGTCTTCGGCTTTTATTAGCTAAATTATCCCTATAATAAATTAATTTAATTCTAAAGTCCTAAGTGCTTTAAATTAAATTAAACCCACCCCATTTGGCTAATATACATAAAAATGAATTAATATTACTTTTTATTTGAATGGACACCTTTATTTAAATTAATAATTCAAATTATTCGAATGGTCACCCTTATGTGGCAATAAACATTCTTTTAATTAAGTAATTCATGCCTTTTTGTCTCAATTGGGAATGAAGAGTCAGAAGTTCCAAATCAAGAACCTCTTCATTCTCTCCCCAAGCTTGTCTATTTAATGAACCTCATTCTTCATTCAAAAGAGAGCAATTTTTGAGTAACTAAACTATAGCATTTTTTTGTCTCAATTTCATTCTTTCAAAGATTTCATTGCATATTTTAGATTAAATACATTTAGTTTAATATTGCATCTGCATTATAATTATTTTTTTTACTTGCTCATTAGTTTAATCTCATCTTTACTTCAAATTCTTTAGAGTAAATCTGCACTTTATATTTCTTTCAAAGCTATTTAGATTAATATCATATTTCTTTAAAAGCATTTTTAGACTAAATTGCACTCATTCTAGATTAAATTTACTTTGATTATCTTCATAGCTTTTAAATCCTCCATTGTATAACTGGTCTTATGGTTGTTGGCTCTCGTTCTGAGAGTAATTAAACACCCCATCTACATAGGAGGCAACAGGTCACTTCACCATGAATTTTGAATTGAGTAATCAATACTCTCTTTCATAATTCGATTGTGTGAGTAATGACTATGTTGCATGTGTAGTTGGATTAGAGGTCCACATTCAACCACATACATTTTGGTGCCTACCGTGGGGCAGAAAAGATCAATTTCTGGCCTCATTCTTGATTTTTCTAACAGGAAATTTGAGCTTGATCGTGCGTCCGTATTGTCTATGTATAGATTCTTGCATGAGAATCTAGAGTGTACCACATGAAGTTTTGCTCTTAGTAGCACTCTCTCATGTGAAATTTTACATCCACGCGCAACACCCTATGTTTTCTCGCGTGAGATTTGAATACAGTTTTTAAAATTTTTCAGTCTTTGTCTTTCCTGTTCCAGATTTCTGACAATTTTTGTTTGCTGTTAATTGCTATTTCCCTGTTATTTTCACAGCATAACAGTTTTCTGCAAGACATTTTTTGAAGTATATAAAACATGCTAATGGTTTGATTGTAGGACGATAGTTGAAGACTTGCTAAAATATTATGTTTGTTTCTTGCTTTCATTCACATAGTCTAATTAGGTCTCTGTTAAAATTTCTTGAGAATTTTGATAGTGAGTAGGGAATTTGGCTCTTCATTACATGGAGGTGATGACCATGAATGAACCCGAAAAAATGATCTTACTAATATGAAAAATTCTTGGGGAAGCGGAGAAAGGTAGTGAATCTTTACGCTTCTACTTGCCAGGGGATTATGCTCTTCTCTCTTTGAGAGAACCAGAAACCCAAAAGCTTGTAGATGTGGTGTAGTGAAGCTAATTCAGTGATGAATCTTATTGATGTGTTTGGGTGAAGTGATGAGGTAGAGAATTATTCTCTTCTCTCTTTGAGAGAAATAGAAAATCAAACCCTCAGATCTAAGCCAAGTTGTGTCACCTTTAGAGGGCCTGCCAGAAGTTGAACCTTCAGGAATGACCTAAGTGAGTACACACCTTTTTCTAGTGATTCCACCTCACTCTAATAAAGAACATTTTGTTGAGTCTAAAGAACCCAAAACTATGTTAGCTTCCTTCTCAAGATTTTGACTATCATCTTGAGAAGGCTCCGTCTATTATACTGAGCAGTGCCACTCCTAGCCCTGCTTGTGGGGGTGTATGACTTTCAGGTGTTGGTGTGGCTACGAGGCCTGAACTCTATATTGGGGGAACTGAAGGTTAGCATGAATGGAAGCATGCTAAGAACTTTCCCTAGCTAGTTGCCTACCTGGTTCACCTCCAAAAGGAGTCATAATCTTTGCGCAGGGAGAGGGAAGAATCTCTCCTATATATTTCCATCATAGGCATACACCTAGATGCTTGAAGGTGGTATATGACATTGGCCCTTGCTACAAGGGTAACCTTTGAACATATACTATTGAGTCCTTGGAAACACCAAAAACACGAGCGCCCTCTAGGGGGTGACACGGCTGTGTGAGGTGCACATATGCGCATAAGCAATGGGGCAAAGATTTTGTCTTCTAACCATTTTTTTTGTAGAACTAAGCTATGTGTTTGTTATTGAGTCTTAAACATTATCCAATCATTATCAAACAAAGAATCCCCTGAAGCTATCAAGTTGCTTTTTCCTTGATAGGTTTGTTAATGATTACTTTTTGTATCACAACTGCTTGATCTAAACCTTTGTGTCTTTAAACGAATGCTTGAAACCTCAAAATGAGATTGTTGATTAAACTATTCTGCAAACCTGTTAGAATATTGGATTTTTTGTTAGACATCAATTCAGGCTGTATTTCAAAATTCAACTTTTACCTCAAAAATTGTGTCAAACTGTTAGATTTTGGACTTTTCCCATGCAAAGTTTCACTTTTCAGAGCACTTTCTCATGTGAGACTTTGTTCTTTCATGTGAGATTTGGTGTTTTCTCGCATGGCCTGGTACTCTCTCGCGCGAACCTGTAGCCTAGTTTTAAAAAATAGAGACTAAATTCCTATTGACTGGTCAAACTTTTTCTTGATCTGCTTTTTGTCTGAGGTCTATTTTTCTATTTTCCTATCGTTCACTGTCAGAAACTGGTTGTCTCGAGTTAGGAATCGATCGATCTTTTCTTTGACTCATGTTGTCTCTCATTGGTTTACCTTATCTTCTTATGCCTTTTGTATCTCATGTTGCAATAGTCTTATCTCAGCTATTCTAGCCCCCTCTTTTGATGATTCATACCAGGTCCATCTCTCATCTTGGCTATTCTAGCCATTTATCTCCTTTCTGTTATCTTAGAGACAGAGTCTAGCATTATCCTGAGTCTTCTCTCATCACATATTCATCTATGACTATCACAACTAGAAGTGGCAAGACTTATCCCATTCAGAATATTGATCAAGGTAGAAGCGAACCTCCCAATCAAGAAATAGATCATCCTGAATCTATCACAAAATCTAAACTTTGTGAGAAATCCTCTAGCTCCTCATTGAGTACTGTGAAAGATAGTCCATCTCAACCATCACCTCTGGTGTTCCAGGAGTGTTTTAATCCATTACTTGAATCACAACCTAGTTTCTCATTTCAAGATCAAGATAACTCATTCTTCCAAGACAACTCATTGTTTCACAACTTTGGAAGACCTCTTCCTCGGACTAATCCTATTATCATACCTGTTGATCCTGCTAAGAATAGTCCTATCATTGAACCTAGTGATACTGTTGATGATATCTTCTCATTTGAATTTATTAAATGTTTTGATCTTGTTCATTCACTAAAGGTTACCTTAGCCATGCCCTTTCGATCTCGTTCACATCACTTTACTAAGTCTTCATGTACTACGCAAGTCTACAACAAGATGGGAGATCTGTTTGATTTCCAACCGGGCAAGTACATTTAAACTTTTGATCAATCTCAAAACAATCAGTATCATGGTCAATCTTCTAATGACCCATGTTATGCTCAACCTCAAAATGAGCAGCCTCATGGTCAATCTCAACATGACTAAAATCAGTCCCACAATGATGATCAATCTCGAAACAAACCTCAAGGTGATCGACAACCCACCTATTTCTATCGTCCTCCTCCATTCAATCAAAACCAAGATGATCAGAAACAAGATTAGATTCTGAGCATTTATGAGATTCTTGGGAATGAAAATGAGGTGATAACTCAACATGACATAGACACTGCAAAAGCTAATAAGAGTCTTATTAAAATGATGGAGATCCTCCTTCTAGAGGAGAAAGAAAAATACTTCCTTGAGTTAGCTAAGAAAGGGGCCAAGTTACCCCCAGACTATCAAGTTGAAACACTCATAGCCAAGGAAGAAGAGATTGAGACCACAAAGTTGCAAAAAATGGTCTGAGACATGCAAAATCAGATTAGTCAACTTGTGAAGAATAGGGAAAAACTTGCTCAACAATTTACAATGGAAAGCATTTGTCCTTTCCCTTTTGATAGAAGTCTTCATATGCCACCTTTTCCTAGAGGTGTAGAAATCCCTAAATATGACAAATACTTGGGTACAACCGATCCCCAAGATCACTTGAGGGAGTTTGGAACATTATCTATGGAATTTATGCACGATCAAACATATCTTATGCACTTATTTCCTCATAGTGTGGGTGGACCCGCGATGGAATGGTTTTATAGATTGCCTATTGGCATTAAGAATTTTGATGAAACGGCTAATTTGTTTCTCCAACATTACTCACATAACATTCAGCATCTGATCAACATCTAGGATCTTTGCAATTTAAAATAGTGACAAGGAGAATCTTTCCTAACATTCCTCCAAAGGTGGAGACAATTATGTACAAGGTGTCCTCACAAGCTACCAGAGTCTAAGAGACTCGACATTTTCTTGGACAATCTTGTCCCAGACTTCAGATACCAAGTGCAATTACAAGGTCCTCTGACTTTTGATAGCATGATCAGACAAGTAGTGTGAATAGAGGCCTTTATGATCAAGAAAGGTGAATTGACTTTGGGTAAAGACAACAAGCAGGGATCTTAAAACTTGAATAAGGATAAAGGGAAGTTTGTGAATAAGAATAGAGATGTAGTGAATGATGGAGTGGTTGACAATGTGACCCCGCAACTTGCTAAGTCTATTTTTAATCTCTCTTCCACCATACAAGAAGTTAAATCGACTGAAAAGCCTATGGTGGAAAATCAACAAACTTCAAGGTTTTCTAGAAACAAACCTTGGGCATCTTGACCCAAGCACGAATTCACTTCCTTGGGAGAACCACTTGACATGGTCTATAAAAATCTTATGTAGAATCAGATTCTTACTCCTTTGGAAAAGTGTCTCTATGACCCACAACCATGACCTCATTGGTGGAATGACAATGCTTATTGTGACTATCACCAGAATAAGAGCCATAAGACTTCTACTTGTCTTCAGTTGAAACATAAGGTCCAAGATTTGATCGATAGTGGTGACATTGTTGTGGATGGCCATAACAAGAATTTAGACCATCAATAATTTAAGGATGCCTTCCCTCCTCATGAGAAGGGTGAGTCTTCAAACGCCAAGAATACCAATGCTAAAGTCAATTACACATACACTAATGATGACAATGTTATTGGTATGATCGAACCTGTTGGAGTAGAGTACTGCAATGTGATTACCATTAAGGGAAGTGACAATGTTCCCAAACCTAAAAATCCTTTTATCTTGCGTAGTTCTGTGTCTCATTCATCTGAATCTGAACAATCTCAAGACTGTGCTAATGTTGTCACTCGATCGAGTGGAAGAGTTGTTTTGAAAGGTCCCAATACTTCTACATCCACTCTGAAGAAAACTATGGATAAGAGTCTCAATACTTCTACACCCACTCCAAAGAAAACTATGGATAAGATTGTTGTTGGCCTTGCCAACAAGAACATGAAATCTATTCCTACAACTAGCTCGACTAGTTATAGTATCTTAGATCAACTCCAATGAACCAATGCTTAGATTACCATTTTTGAGTTATTGAAGATCTCACCTGCTCATAGGCAGATTTTTGATAAAGCCCTCACTGAGGAAAATGTTCCCAAGGATCTTGATCTCAACCAGTTCCAATCTATGGTGGGTCATTTGACCTTGCCTCACTTTCTATCCTTCTTTGAAGAAGATGATCACTCTATAAGTCACCCGCATAACACTCCCTTGCATATAGAGGTCATGATAGGTCCTAAGCACATCCGCTGAGTGCTCATAGATAATGGTGCTAGTCTTAATATCTATTCCACTAAGCTACTTACCATCAAAGCTTATGATGAGGAAGAATGCAAGTCCCAAGGCTTAGTTGTGCTACCTATTCACATAGGTCCTATTGAGAGAGATGTTAATTTTCAAGTTCTTGACATTCCTCTTGCTTATAATATCTTGTTGGGTAGGCCTTGGATTCATGAGATGGAAGCTGTTCCATCCATGTATCATCAATGCATTAAGTTTCCATTCCATGGGGTGGAAGTCACTATGCCTGCTAATACCAATTACTCTTGCAACACTCTTGCACAATCTACAGATAGCTTTGTTCTAAAAAATAGATAATCCATTGAGTTTTATAATACTAAGCTAAAGGAAATGGAACAAACTTTGAGACTTAAGGATATAGGCATGGGAGAATACCAAATTGAACCTGTGCTATCACTTGTTGCTCTACCTCTATCCCCACACTCTTATGGGAGACCTTTCAAGAATAACACACCCTCTAATGCTTCTCCTAAAATAGTTTATGATGGTGCTTTTGTAAGGGCCTCTATACCTTTAGAAGATGAAGATGAGGAAAGAGCTATCAGAACTTGGATCTATAAGGGAAAAGAGATAGCTGAAACAACTATTCCACCTCTAGATTTAGAGCAAGAACCATACAGTGAGGCCTTCAAAATCATGAAGCACTTTGGCTATAAGGGGAGTGGTCCTATAGGAAAGAATGATAATGGTCTGCTAAAGCCCATTGAAGCTACATGTCATAGCACAAAGGATACCACTGGCTTAGGTTTCAATAAGATCCCCTTTCATTTAGGGATTAACAAGTTTGTGCTGGAACCTGAACCTGAACCTAAACAAGAAATTCAAGATGTCACCCCAAAGGTAAACCCAGAGGCTAGCTCTGATGAAGACACATTTCCATATCCTATTCCTCTGGATCTTGCGGCACTCTTTGCCGAACCTGATGAGCCTATCATAGCTATCCATATGGTAGAGAATGATACTAATACTGATATTGATTTTGATAAAACCTCTTTAGTGCATCAATTCACATATGAGGAATGGAAAGAAACATTAAATGATGATCCCAATTTTTAGGGTGAATGATATAGGCCACCAAATTTTCAAAATTATCTTGAACAAGAACAACTTCAGCAAGTTGTTAATGCCACAAGGAATGAAGATGAGTCAGGTGATATAGCTAGTACTAATGAAATTCCCACATCAAGTACTGACTCACATGAATATAAGTTTGACTCTTTGTCTGATGCTACCTATGATGTAGACATAGATATTGTTCATGTGTATGAAGGACTTCTCGAAGTAGGTGAAGGGTCTAGCATTAGGCCACACAAATTAGACGCCACCGGTATTAACTTGTCCTCTACTTCTAATGTAAGGTCTTATAGGGATTCAAATGCTCCTTTTGACGAGATCTCTCTAGGTCTTAACTTGCTTGTCAATGCTTTTGATGGTTATACTATGAATGCAATTGAACCAGTCACTACTTCCCTTTCACTCCGCCGTCCCGATCTGATAAACTGGAACTCCCCTTCCACATCCAATGAAGTCCTAACATTCCAAAATGATTATGATCTAGCCTATTACCTCCATGCTATTGAACCTGTGATGTCCTCCACTAGTGAAAGCAGTGTCAACATGATAGAGGTGAATATCAAGTATCTTAGTCAAAAAATTAAAAGAAGAAAAAATAGATGCTCTGATGGTGAAAACCACTTTGTGGCAGTATCAGAGCCAAAAATAGTAAAAATAAAAGATGTATCCAAGGGTGAAAACCTCTTT
Organism: Chamaecyparis obtusa; assembly: GCA_027943335.1. Classification (NCBI taxonomy): domain Eukaryota; kingdom Viridiplantae; phylum Streptophyta; class Pinopsida; order Cupressales; family Cupressaceae; genus Chamaecyparis; species Chamaecyparis obtusa. Next base: position 1,772,055 of record BSBK01007489.1, on the reverse strand, counting down.
GAGGTGCCCAAGGATGAGATACTTGATACGCTTCCAAGCCACTTTCAAGAGAGGTCATCAGTATTGATTGAGCTAACACAACCAATAAATTTGGGTACAAAGATTGCTCCACAGATTATTCATCTAGCACAATCATTGTCTGCCAAAGAAAAAGAAGATTTCACTAGCTTCTTTTAGAGAAAGAAAATAAAATTTGCATGGACCTACTCTGACATGCCTAGATTAGACCACAATCTAATCATGCACCATTTGTCCATTGTGCCAGGTATCAAACCCGTTAAACAGAAGCTGCGAAAGATGCATCCACACGTAGCACTTTTGGTCAAAGCAAAACTAGAAAAGCTTCTTAAGGCTGGTTTTATAAGAACTATTGATTATGCAAAATGGATTTCAAACATTGTTCTAGTTACTAAACATGATAAATCCATTCGTGTGTACAGACTTCCGAGATCTCAATAAGGCATGTCCAAAAGATGACTTCCCACTGCCTAATATTGATATGATAGTTGACATGACAACAGGTTATGAGATGTATTCCTTGATGGATGGCTTTTCTAGCTATAATCAAATAAAAATTGCACCAGAAGATCAAGAAAATACCACTTTTACATGTGCCTAGGGCACCTTTTGTTGGAATGTCATGCCTTTTGGGCTTAAGAATGTTGGAGCAACATATTAGAGAGTTATCACTACCATTTTCCATGATATGATGCATAAAATGATGGAGGATTATGTGGATGATAAATTAGCCAAAAGCATGCAATGCAAAACTCATCTTGCAAATTTGGGTCCCATACTTGACCACATGGAATAGTTTAATCTCAGACTTAATCCAATGAAATGTGCTTTTGGTGTCACTTATGGGAAACTCTTGGGTTATATCATTTCATCTAAAGGCATAGAAGTTGATCCTTAAAAAGTGCAAGCTATTATGGACATGCCTCCACCCAAGAACATTAGTCAAATGAGAGGATTACAAGGAAGGCTAAAATCTATCTGGCACTTCATTTCACAATTGGCCGACAAGTCACAACCATTTACTAAAACTTTGCATAAGAATGTGACCTATGAATGGAATGAGGAATGTGACAAGGGAATCACTCAAATAAAATAGTATCTTGCTAATCCACCAATTTTGATGCCTCCTATTCATGGGAAGCCACTTATACTATACATCTCAGCAACAAACACATCTTTGGGTGGTCTCCTAGCTCAAGAAGATCAGAACAACAAAGAGAGAGCTATATATTATATCAGTAGAACATTAGTTTCCTATGAAATGGACTATTCTATCATTGAGAAGGCTTGTTTAGCAGTGGTATTTTCTTCTCAGAAGTTGTGGCATTATATGCTAACTCATACTACAAGGCTTATTGCAAAAATTGATCCACTAAAGTACTTGTTGAGCAAGACTTCCCTCACGGGTAGATTAGCGAAATGGGTGATGATACTTAGTGAATTTGACATTGAGTATGTGGAAAGAGGAGCTATTAAAGGACAAGCAATTGCTGATCAGATGGTGAAAGCTCCTTTGAAAGATCACTAGCCTTTTAGTATTGAATTCCCAGATGAATCCATCATGCTTCTCACACATCAATCTTGGAGCATGTTCTTTGATGGATCATTCACTCAGCAAGGATCAGGTGTAGGCATTCTGTTTATAACACCTCAAAGATACTCATTACCCAAAGCTTATAAAATGTTGTTTCCCTGCACAAACAACATAGCTAAATATGAAGCTCTCATTAATGGAATGAAGATAGCCCTTGAATGGTGCATGGATGAGCTCAAGGTCTTGGAGACTCTTAGTTAATCATCAACCAAGTCAATGATGTCTACCAAACAAAAGATGGCAAGCTAATACCTTACAAAAGAATGGTGGATGATCTCAAACAATACTTTGCACACATTTCTTTCCAGCAGATTCCAAGGGTAGACAATAAAGCAACTGATGCTATGGCCACTCTTGCTTCCATGTTACATATGCCAGAAAATGACTTCAGACATGAATTGTTGGTGGATGCATTACACTACCCTACCTATGATATTCCTAAATCTAGGATGATCTATTCAGTCATTGGACATGATTCATCTCACTACCACCATATCTTTTCCTACCTTCATGACCAGATCATTCCAGACACCTATACCTAGAATGAAAAATGTCATCTCATTCGTACTGCTTCATGGTATGTCCTCATAGAAAATGACTTGTATAGATGGGGTCTAGACGGTACCCTCCTTAGGTGTCTAGAACCTAATGAATCCAAATGTGTGCTAGCTGAGGTACATAAAGGTATCTGTGGATCTCATTCAAATGGTCTGACATTAGCCCAAAAACTTATTAGAGCTGGTTATTACTGGCCAGACATGGAAAAAGAAGTTGTTCAATATGCCAAGACTTGCAAACAATGCCAATTTCATGGGAGCCTGATTCATGCTCTTGCTAAAGAGCTTAGCCCTCTCATTAGTTTCTGGCCATTTCAACAATGGGCCTTTGACTTGGTCGGTCAAATACATCCTTCTTCTTCAAGAGGACATAAGTTTATCATCACAACTACTGATTACTTTACCAAGTGGGTTGAGGCAGTGTCTCTAGCTGTAACTGATGGCAAGTCTATGGCTATGTTTATACTGAAGTATATCATTTGTAGATATGGTGTACCCTCATCCATTATCACTGACAATGGGGGATAATTCAAAAATAAGGACCTAACATACTTATGCACCAAATTTAGGATTATTCAGCATTGGTCATCTATCTATTATCCTTAGGGTAAAAGACAAGCAAAAGCTTCTAATAAGACAATTCTCAAAATCTTGCACCGAACAGTTCATAAATCTAGTAGAGATTGGCATCTCTAGATTAATCTAGCTTTGTGGGCCTAAAAAACAAGTATCTAAACACTAACAAGGGCCACTCCCTTTGCCTTGGTTTACGGGGCAGATGCAGTATTTCCTATTGAGGTCAAGATTCTGACATTGCAAATCTCTCTAAGGGGCCTCATCATTGATGAAGAAAATAGAATATTCTGACTTCAAGAGCTTGAGTTACTGGATGAATGTCAGAAGGTGGCGTTCGATCATCTAAGAGCATACCAAAAGAGGATGTCTAAAGCCTACAATAAGAAAGTCAAACAAAGGGAATTCCAAGTGGGTGATCTTGTCCTGAGAGAGAACCCCAAAAATCAGCAGCAACAAGTCCAGAAAGGGAAATTTGAACCCAACTGGCTTGGTCCGTATGTCATTACTGCAGCATTTGGGTCTGCGCTTATTGACTCTCCACCACTGAAGGAGAATAGCTCAAAGAGCCTATCAACGCTCTTCACTTGAAGAAATTCTATAGCTGAGGCATTCTCTATGTGCTCATGTACATATTTATTGGTCCTGAAAAAAAATCCTAAAAATTGCAAAATGCCCTGAAAAATTGATCATCTTAGTGAAAACCTAGTAAATAGGCACTTTGATGTATCTATTATCTTGGTGAAAACCTGGTAAATAGGTGCCTTGATAATAATTTAAAAAAAATAGAAAATTGAAAAAATACAAAAAAAGTCAAAAGATCAAAAATACAAAAAAAAAATGAAATATTCAAAAATACAAAAAAGAAAAAGAAAAGAAAAGTACAAAAAAATTGAAAAAGAGAAAAATGTGCCATTAATGAAAACCTAGTAAACAGGTGTCATGGTAGCAAAAATAGAATCTTTGCCAAGATGGTGAAAACCTGGTAAATAGACACCTCTTGTTTTCTAAAGCTACAACTCATTTCAACATCGCTTGGCTTTTAGTTTCCTGCTTTAGTTTGCTTTCCCACTTTCCTACCTTAGTTTGTTTCCTACTTTAATATGTTTCCTACTTTAGTTTGCTAGCTCATGCACTTGCTTTCAGTCATCTTCAAGATTTTCCTTGACTCTTCATGGATTGGAACTGGTTCACACTTGGGGGCACCATCCTAGTCTAGGGGGCTTTGTCCTATCGCTTTCAGAAGTTTTATTTGTGCATTAGTCACCAGTGATTCCCACTACGTCTGCCTGCTGATGCCTAGCCACTTATTAGATTTCTCTCCTTGAGGATCTCTTGTGTATTGGTCACCAGTGGTTCTCACTATGCCTGCCTATTGATACCTAGCTCTTGTTCAAATCCCTCTCCTTTGGGATCTCTTCATTACATCAGTCACCAATGGTTCTCACTACACCTACGTGCTGATGTTTCGCTTGTGCTTTATTCTCTCTTTTGAGAATCTTCCTTGTATCAGTCACCAGTGGTTCTCACTACATCCACTTGCTAATACTTGGTTCATGCTCTGATATCTTCTTGAGAATTCATCTCTCATGATAGTCACTAGTGGTTCTCACTGCGTCTGCCTGCTATCGCTATCCCGTCAAGACTTCGAACGTTGTATGCTTCTGATTTGACTTCAATCCTCTTGAACACCAAAGTAAACTGAAACTAAAACTATCTTTGTGTTCCTCTGATTTTATGCTGGGATTTTCCTTTGTTTGTTTGTTTGTTTGCTTTATCATTTCCCCTCGAGTGAATCTAAGATGTCTTTCTTGACTGAGAAATGCAAAGACTGGGGGCATGATCTTTTTCTTGGCTTTCTGTTTGCTGGTTTAGTTCCACTGATCCAATGAATCTACATAAAGAGGGGTGTCTATCTGTAAGAGCCTTCATCTTATATTTGATGGCCATGCGTACCTCAAATCCTTTTATATGGATGCTTTGGTGAGGTTGGTTCTTCTCCTTGTCTGTTTTGAGTGACTTCTTTCTGCTACAAGTAAAATTGCTAATGCTCGTCCTGCTAAGTGAATGTAAGGGTCACTATGAGAAATCTTTGGAAAAGGAAGGAACTCTTGTGTGTCTGGTGTGTTTGTTTGCAAGCAACATTCAGGTCATTCTAGCAATTGTTCTTTCATGCTTATGTTAACTTGCTAAATCAAAAGGAATAGGTGTTCAAGTCATTCTGGCTTCTTATGCCTTAATGCTTACACCTCATTCTGACAAATCTAATACTTATGTCATATTCATATTCTCATGATTGTAATGTTAGTGAGGATTGTATGGCATCTTGTGATCATCCCATGCCTAAATGAACTCGATGATGATAAATATAGTGAGTCCAACAACCAAGTCCTAGGGTTTGCATTTTCATTCTAGGCTTGCATATAGCTTAGGCTTGCATTTTCATTCTAGGATTGCATTTGAGATAGTGTTTGGTGCTCTCTTATCTCTTCATCAAAGGTTCTCATCTTTTGTCTTGGGTTCCTCTTGGCTACACAAGTGTCAGATCCTTGCTCTCGATCTTCAAAACATATCTTTTTGATTAGTAGCTATCATATATTGCGACAATCCTACATGAGATGATTAGTACCATATACATTACATATCCATTGCATTTTCATCTCATTTCCATTTGCATTCATAAATTCATTTGCATCTACATATACATGTGCATCCACTATAAGCATAACTCAAGTCATACATTACACATATGCATACATTCTATCCATCTATCACTACATTTCACATTGCATTATCATAAAAAAAGAAAACATGTGCATATTCATCTTCATAAAAGGAAACATGTGCATTTCATTTCTATCCATACATCTAAGCATCTAAGAAACATCTCATAAATATCAACATCAAAGCAATATAGCAACAAGTACAATGATATCAAAAATATCAATCTCATATATATATATATCTCGATCCAATGTCATGTACAAAAGAGAAAGGTGCTACTTGAGCACAGTATCAAAATGGGGCTATAATATATGTCAAAATGTGCTAGCTCTACCCAGTGCCACCTGGAGGAGGTGGTGGTAGTGGTCTCTTTGGAAGAGGCATCGGCCGCTGTGGAGGTGCTTGCGGTGGAGGTTCCTATGGTGGTGCCTGTTGAGATGCTGGTGGTGGTACCTGTGGAGCTCTAGTGTACTCAAAAAATGGAGGCACCTGCTCTGATAGATCCGGCATGACTCCGCAGTAAACTATATAGTAATAAGCTGCCTGAGCAGCCTCATATCTTATCTCAATCCTTTCCTGTGCTAGCTCCTCCCATAGCTACTTGATCTCAGCATCTCTATCAACTACACAGGTCTCCTCCCTGATGAATCAGGTATGGTAGTCATCCTACTCCCACTGGACCTATCTCACTCTCTCACAACTCTTCCTGAGAGCCTCCTATAGCTATGGTGTCCCCGCTCCTACCAGAATATCAAGCATATCAATATCATCATCTGGAGGAGCCTGCTATGATGTATCACCTGTTTGTTGCCTGGTAGACCTCTGCTAGGCCCCACTACTCCCAGCACCTACATCTGAACCCATGGTCCTAGTGGGAATGCTAGTCTATCCTAGTCTAGGTCTCAACACTCTCTGTTGATGTCCCTGTGCTCCCTGCTATACAACCTGCTACTGTGTAGGCTGCTGAACTGGTGCCTGCTAAGTCGGTACCTGCTGCTACTATGCAGGCTACTGCTACACTCACATATCGACAGGATCAGTGAATCTAGGATGAGGTCATGCTATCAACTAGTCCCTGTATGCAGGCGTGACCCCTGCATTGGTGATGTCCACCATATAGTTCGATGGTGCAGCTAGTATACATGCCTCTATCGCACATCGTCCGAGATCTAGTCTTGCATGCCACCCCTTCTTCTCCTCATCGATGAAGTGGGCATAGGGGTAGTACTCATGTGATATGTCCTACTGCCTACCAAACTGGTGTAAGACATGTGTGACAAGGAATCACTCAATGACAGTAACACTACATCCAATCAGTGGACATGACACAAACATGAAAGAAAGCTTTCAATGAGCATCATCCTAGGGCTCAGTGGCAACCCAAGGTCTCCAGACAATAGCTGCCATGTCATCCATCTATCCTCTCCACTACTTCATCTTACCTAGTAGAGGCCGAGTCATTCAACTTGTGTACCTATAAATATAAGGCTCCAAAACCTACCGTGTATCATGGAAAATAGGCCTACAAATAGGGAGATGCTCCCAGGCCCAGATCTGTAAGATGAAGACACTTGCCGCCATAATCCTCACACCCCAATACACAATCTCATGAAGCTCATGGTACATCTATGTGAGCATGCACTTGCCCCATCAGAATCTAACTACTGGTCTGGCCATCATCCTATGTAGCATTGTCCCCCAACCACACTCTAAACCATGTTGACCTCAATCTAGAACAAGGTAGAAGCTCAGAAACATAACGAGTACAATAGCTAATGGATGAGCACTACTGTATCTACGAATAAGATCCTCCCAGGAGATGGCCTGACCCATCACTAGATCATCCCTAAAGATAGTCCTCAAGGCTACTGTACTCTATCATGGCTGTGTATCGTACTCTACTCAAGAACCATGGATGGGTATCCACAGAATCCTGTATATGTCCTCAGGAGTCACAGTCATCTCCCCCATTGAAAAATGGAAAGTTTTCATCTCTGAATGGAAACGCTCTACGAGTGCACCAAGAAGACCGTGATTTACCCTAATGTCAGGTAAATCATGCAAGTATCCCAGACCGAGTCCCTCAATGTGAGCACTCTCTACATCTATCAGTCTCTGAACTAATGTAGTGATCACGGGATGGTGTGTCCTAAAGGCGACGTCGGGGAAGTCAACCTGCAAAGCAAGCAATGACATTGGATCAGTATCTCAACATGATGGTTTTCAACACAACAATAACAAATGTAGCAAGGCATCTACCCTAGACGTGACTCTGCGACACTATATGTGGCTGATTTTATGCAAATTTGACAAATTTTGACAAAGGCATTCAAACTTTGCAGCAGCTTTTTGCGCGAGGAAACTGTTTCCTCACGTGAGACATGACCTATTATTGCGTGAGAAAGAGAAATTTTGCGTGAGACCACCTTTCAGCTCGTGCAAGCTTCCAGACAGAGCCCATGTAAAGAAACACTAATTGATGTGAGGAAACTACTTCCTCACGTGAAAGGTGATCTAGGCCGGTGTGAGGAAACTACTTCCTCGCATGAGATTAGAAGAACACGCCCTAAAACTTGCTAGATCTACCCTAAATTGACCTAGAAAGTGGTACAAATTGAAATACAAGGAGGTTTATCAACTACTTATAGGTGCATCATACTCCGGTGGCCAGACATGTCGTTGGGAGTCTCAAACCGATGTATATGCAGCGGAAGACCCTCCATTTCTCTCTCAAAGCTCAAAATCAGCAAGAAGACGAAGTGACTAATGAATTGGAAATGACCCCTTTGGGCCTTATATAGCTTTTGACCTAATTTTCAAAAGTGCTTTGTTTTGCGCAAAAATTGCACCCTTGGCTAAATCAACTAATCTAAATGCATTTTCGGGATCGAAATCAAAATCTAACATCTCTAGATAGCTCAAAATTGCATTTTAAATTCTGAGACCCTTTGGGATCGGACGCTTGTGCAATCAGCCTTCTGGCGTCATCTTCTTGCCAGACCCTCATCTTTGCATCATGTCCTCGAGATCTTTGCTCTTTTCATCAAAGTCAACTCTAGTCAACCATGGTCAACCATGGTCAAACTTGGTTAGCAGGACCCCTACATTGCTCTGATTTCCTTCTGCAGCTTCTTGAATCTAGTCTAATTGGTTTTGCTCTGCAACCTCTTGTTGTCAATCATCCTTCTGATATGTCATCTTTCAATTTCTCTCCTAAGGGGGCAGGATGATTGCATCATTTGAATCTCATCGAATCAATTCTTGAATCAGTCTAATTTGAATCATCAGTTCTCATTGCTAGGGGCATCTCGTGCCTCGCATCTTGCTATCTGGTCATCTATCTTTTAGGTATCTGAGCAATCTAACTCAGATCCTTAGGAATTAAGCTTCATTCTGGAGATGGTTCTCGAAATATTTTTGGTATTGGGGTAATCTAACCTTAATTCATGGGAGTCAATCTTCGTTCTGGGGATAGCTCCCGAAATCTCTTTTAGACCATTATCTGGGCAATCTAACTCGAGTCTCAAAGGGCTAAGCTTCATAGTGGGGCAATCTGACCCTGATTCTGGAGATAGTCCTAAGTCTGCATCTCTCATCAATTGGTATTGGGTCAATCTAACCCTGATTTTGGTTCTCTTTTAGACTGTTGTCTTCGCAATCTAACTTAGACTTTAGAAAATCATGCTTTGATCTGTTCAGTGTCTTGGCAACCTAACATAGACTCCTAAAATTCTCATCATCTGTCACTTCAGACTATTCTTTGAATCAACATGTTGTTCGCACATCAATTCAAAGAGGGGCAAATGTAATACCCCAAAATTGGCACCTAATAAATTCAATCAATTTTGGTGTATTTTCATCAATTTTACATCTTCAAAGTCCTACTTTACTAGGCAATTTTCTCTCTCCTACCTGACTTAATTTGACTTGATGTCAATTGCAAAAACCCTAAATTGCATTAATCAAATATTAAATTTAATTCTTAAAGTCTTCGACTTTTATTAGGTAAATTACCCCTATGATAAATTAATTTAATTCTAAAGTCCTAAGTGCTTTAAATTAAATTAAACCCACCCCATTTGGCTAATATACATAAAAAGGAATTAATATTACTTGTTATTTGAATGGACACCTTTATTTGAATTAATAATTCAAATTATTTGAATAGTCACCCTTATGTGGCAATAAACATTCTTTTAATTAAGTAATTCATGTCTTTTCATCTCAATTGGGAATGAAGAGTCACGAGTTCCAAATCAAGAACCTCTTCATTCTCTCCCCAGGCTTGTCTATTTAATGAACCTCATTCTTCATTCAAAAGAGAGCAATTTTTGAGTAACTAAACTATAGCATTTTTTTGTCTCAATTTCATTCTTTCAAAGATTTCATTGCATATTTTAGATTAATTTCATTTAGTTTAATATTGCATCTTCATTATAATTAGTTTGTTTACTTGCTCATTAGTTTAATCTCATCTTTACTTCAAATTCTTTAGAGTAAATCTGCACTTCATATTTCTTTCAAAGCTATTTAGATTAATATCATATTTCTTTCAAAGCATTTTTACACTAAATTGCACTCATTCTAGATTAAATTTACTTTGATTATCTTCATAGCTTTTAAATCCTCCATTGTAGAGCTGGTCTTATGGTTGTTGGCTCTCATTTTGAGAGTAAGTAAACACCCCGTCTACATAGGAGGCAATAGGTTGCTTCACCATGAATTTTGAATTGAGTAATCAATACTCTCTTTCGTAATTTGATTGTGTGAGTAATGACTATGTTGCGTGTGTAGTTGGATTACAGGTCCACATTCAACCACATACAACAGTAGTAACTATTTTTCATGGTTTTATCAAAAACATTCCAAATGAATTAGAAAAATAATTACATATTTGAATACCCTTTTTCAAGTTGTATAACATATGTCAAAACTAAGACTATGTGTTTTGGAACATCACACCTTAAAATTGTTGATTCATGTTTCCCAACTAGGCCTAATAGGCTCAATTAACAAAGCAGCCATAAATGAACTATTTCCCACAATGCCAAATGACTTTAAAAAGTTTATATCAATGATATAAAGGTATTATGGGTCTAATTTTTTCAAAGTTGACAACTTGTTGGAAAGGTCCTAGGTGGACTTGCAATCAGTCATGTTATTAGGGACTTCACAAGTATTCCTACCTCAAGCCGGAGTGGAGTTAAGCCATTCTTTGGTCAAGTCGACTTCCTAAGGAGTTTCATACCTGACTTCTTAGAGATAACTAGGCATATAGTAGAGATGATGAGTGAAAATGAAATGTTCAAATGGAACAAAGAAGGTAAGAAGAATTTTAATGATATCAAAAATGCTATAGCGCATGCACCCACTCTAGTCAACCCAGATTTTAGAAAAGATTTTGTCATCTACTGTTATGCATCCGAACACACATTTTCTGGTATATTGATACATAGAATGAATCTAGAGTTGAAGCTCTTATATCCTTTATGAGCATTCCACTTAAGAATCACAAGCTTATATACTCACTTATTGAGAAACAAGCCTTTGTGGTTGACAAGGTTGTCAAGCATTCTAGATATTACATTCTACATTCACATTTAGTTGTCTATGTACCAGATTCAGTAGTAAAAAGTATATTGATGCAACAAGAGGTTGGGATCAACAAGCGGGCAACATGGGTAGCCAAAATTCAAGAGTATGATTTGAGAATTAAACCTACTAAATTGGTGAGAGGTCATGGTTTATGCAAGTTGATGGTAGAAAATGTACCTAATCAAGAAGAAACAACAGAAGGATTACCCTAGGGGCTATTGGTAAGCTTGAAAGATTCATGGTTCTTGGATATAGTTTATTATTTGACATATGGTGATTGTCAAGAACACCTTTCACCCAAGGAGAAGAGAAATTTAAGGTTGAAATCAGAAAAGTATGTAATATCTCAAACCACTCTATATAAGAGAGGCCTAGATGGCACATTTTTGAGATATGTGGATACGTATCAACAACAAAAAATCCTAAAAATATTTCATGAAGAAGCATGCAGGGGACATTTCTCTTCTATAGTTACATCATTCAAGATTCTCTAAAATTTCTTTTATTGTCCTGGTATGTTTAAAGATGCATACTCTTATGTTAGGAATTGTGAGAAATGTAAATTGTTTATTCACAAGGAACAGTTGGCAACTTTTCCACTGAGGCCAGTAGTAGTGGATGAACCTTTTAAAAAATGGGGGCTATATTTCATAAGGCCATTAAATCCTCTCTGGCACTGGACATACATACATATTAAAAAAAATATTACTTCATTAAATAGGTGGAAGTGATTCCTACAAAGAAGGCTAATTCCAACGTAATCTATGATTTTCTAAAAGATTACATCCTGGTTCGCTTTAGAGTTCCATTGAAGATAATTACAGATAATGAAACATATTTTTCTTCTAAATAACTGGTAATGTTCTATTATGAAAATAGTATCACCCTAGCACATTCTTTAGATTATTTTCCGCAAGGTAATGGGCGCGTGAAATCAAGTAACAAGAACCTAATTGCCATGATGAAGACATTGGTACATGATAAATGTTACCCAAAATTACAACATACAGAAGAATAAACACAAATAGGAAAAGATTGCATTTTTAAGGTCCAATTAACACTATCTTTCAGGTATTGTTGATTAACATTTTATTATTACATTCATTATCAGATTTCATTATTGTACTCTAAGTATTGATCACATTTCAAATTTCAAAATTCATAATTGATCATTACATTGTGCATTCAAACTGAATGTAGTATACAAGTGTCTTTTCATATTTCATATTTCTTGTCAATAAAAGAGTACATTTGTAGAATAGAAAACATGATAGAAGTATGGAGTAGGGGTCCCATGCATTGCCTTTTCATCTATTTGTTGTCAGCTGGTTGTCTGTCAGGTTCTAGGTCTTTAGGTCCAGGTCTTCATTTGCATATGGTTTTTAGGGTTTTCACTTGCATCATGGAGAAAAAATGGTGTTAGATTGAGTTGGATCTAAGAAATGCATAAAACACAAACAACATACAATGACAATCAAATTTTCAATGTTGCATATCTATCTGGTAAATTCAATGCAATAAGGAAATGTGCATCCACACTAACTAAAAGATAGTATTAAAGGGACTTGTTTTCTAAACATGAAACCTTTTACTATTAGTGGTCATTCTGATGTATGTTTTCCTTTTTATTAACCAAATATTTGAATGAAAGGGACTTAGTGTTTCCAACTGAGAAACCTTTTTCAAAAATTACAATTTCTTGTTAGATTAATGAACATAATAGCTTGAATTTTGATTCACAAGTGTCATTCCTTTTGGCATTTTCATAAACTGAATTATTTATTATGTTCACTAATTTGACAAGTTTATAATGTTTCTGTTTGAAGAGCTTAACATAATACATATCAGTGCTTTTAAGATGACTGGTTTTGACATCACAGTGTGACAAAGAAAGAAGATACAAATCATCATGCATTCCAAAATATTGCATTAAAGTGCCAAATTGCTACAGACAGTCATGTTCAAATGCCAGCATACAACTACATAGTCACTGGTATTGCATATCTTTAAGTACCATTTTAAAACAGTATTGCTGAATTCAAAGTAAAAATTCAATTAAATTTTGATGTCTTTGGATGTCACGATCCCGTACTCGAACTTCTTAGACAGTAAACAAACATTTTTAATCTTTTGCATTCTATAATTAAAAGTTCAGATTCAACATTAAACAAAGGATTGTGTTCAAGCCTGGTAACGTACCAGTGAGTCAAAGGATGTTCACTATTTTCAATATTGAATTCAATTCAAAATGACTGTTCTTATTCATGAGTGGTATTGAAGAAAATCAAAATGACTTGTGAATTACAACAATAGTGATTGTGTCATCAAAAGAGTACTAATAGTGGTTGTACTAATGGAAAGCATTGAGACAATGAGCTTTTAAAAGCTTATATTTATTTTTGGAGTTGAAAGAACCTTTTGAAAATGACTGAAAGCATAAGGAAATAGTAATGCATGGGTGCTGAAAAGTTTAAATAAAATGATTGGTAATGAAAGATGAAAATATGATCACTGTTTTATAATAGTAAAGTCTTATCATTCATTTTATTTAGTCGAGTCTTGTGAAGAAGAAAATCAAAATGACTGGTGAAATAATACCACAATGACTGTGCTATGGAAGGATATGTACTAGTGAGCTTGGTGCAGGAGCACCCAAGCAGGAGCACACAAGGAGCACTCCCCACTCTTCACAACTTTTAGATTGATAGGTTAATTTTTAATAACCCTACTTGTAAGACTTAGTCACCCTCGGTGTGGTTATAAACCATGGGTTTTTGACTATTTTCGAAAGGCACATTTAGGATGTTAGGTTTCCTAGGTGTCTTTTAAGATGTTACAATAATGTAAGGCATTAGGCCTATAGGCTCATTAAGAGCAACAATGTAACATTTTATAAAAGTTGCAATAATGTAAAAGAATGTTGTCGGCAACTTCCTTCAAAGTTGCTACCGACCTGTTACGCAACCGCCCAACAGTCACAACCATTTGAAAAATGGTTGGATCCAGTGAGGAAAGTCTTCATATAGCCCTTTTAGGTGGGTGGAAGATAGTTGTTGTGGGTTGTTGAACAGTACAGATACTCTATGTAATGTTTGCATTCAATCAATAAAAAGATCCCTATTTTTCTCTAAGTTTTGGATTGAAAACACTATGTTGCAAATTTGCGTGAACGTGTGGGGGAAGGAATTTGGTTGATATAAAATGTATTAGGAAGTAGGAATCCATTGCACTTAGTTTGAATCAGTCTATAGATTGGAGTCAAGATTTGGAGGAATAAGTTTCTGGGTTTTCAGGAAACCCTCCTGGACCAGGGTTTTGGTTGAAAATGCCCTAACTTGCATTTCCTTTGTGGGATTCCCATACGAAGTTGGGAAATGCAAGTAGGGGAAATTTATTTTGATTCCTCAAAAGTGTAGAAGAAGGGGGATTGTTTGGAGAAATCTATTTGTAGATTCTAGACCAAGCATCTCTATGTGCTTGGTTAAGGAAATGAAGAACTGAAGTGACAGAAGCACTTCGGGGGTTGATAAAAGAAATCTAAAGGTAGATTGTTGTCACTATGGGAATTCCAACACTATTGTATTCAGAATTCAACCTTGAATAACCAACTGGTGAAGCTTTCTTTCATCAACCGAATTGGTTAGCCCTATCGGGACTAATAGACCAGGAGTCATTAAGTGTTGATCTGTGTTTAGGATCTTAGGGTCTTGAAGTTTGTTACAAGTCATTTAAGGGTCTTTGAACATACTTTGTTTCCTTAGTTTTCTAGCAAGAAACTAGAATTGGAACCCCTGAACCTCATCAATAGGCTACAAGCTCGGCAAGGTCTAAACTTTTGGACTTGTTAATTAAATCCTATTGTGTTGTGGAAATCACTCCATAGAAGACATTTCATTTGTGTATGGAACCTCTCCATCCCCTTACCAAATATGTAGGTTCCCATCTAAAAGGTAAGTTAGTAAGGCATTTTGTGGTAAGCATTACCAAGCATCAGGAAATCACTCGATAAAGCTACCGATCCTACTTGGTTAACATAGGGACCGAGCATCGACTGAGTATCAACCGAGCACCAATAGAACCCGAGGGAGTTAAAGCCAGTTGAAGGCACTGAATCCTTCAGTGAGGATAGTGTAATTGTGTTTGTTTTAGGATATTCTAAAGGTGTAGAGCACTCTCGTAAGCCCACTTTGGGTTTAAAGTAACATCGAAGGTCTCACCATTTACCGAGCTACCTAGATAGGGGAGAGCTCTGCGTAAGAGCTTTTCAAATATTATTACTCATTTGTGGAGTTATACAACAATAGTAATGGAAATTTTTTGTAATAGTAAGCATGAGGATTCAAAAAGTGAACAGACATGCAATATTTTTGAAATATTCAAACTATGAGCATGCTGTCTTCTTCAATAAACATCTACATCCGAGCCATGGAGTTCATTCTTTTGAACTATAAGTAGAAGGATTAATGTTTACAAATTCTCAAAACACCTTTAGTGGACATCTACAGCTGAGCTATGAGGGTTACAAAGTTTGTTAAGGAACAAGCAATAGGCTGTAAGCAATAAAATAAGAACATTCAAAATCTAATGATTTGTTTTAGTTTCTACCATCTCATAGTGTAGAAGTTTCATGCATGGGCTAAATATCAAAGAGGGTTCTTATTATGTGTCATTGAAACATCATTATCATATACTTAAAAAAAGAGGAGAAAATACAAATGTAAACATGATGTTTCTAAGCTACAGACAATAGTATGAAACAAAATCATCAAGCTCAGTAGTAGGGGAAACAAAAGATCTATTTCAATAATAATGAAGGGTTTAAAATAACTTATCTTCATGCTTCTCCATGCAATAAAATCAAGCTCAAAGAACAAGTTTCAGTCAACTCAGTAGAGTCTGAAGCTATGACTGAAAGATATCATAGCTTGTGCTGAATTAACATTTTCTTATCTTTTAGTCACAGCTTAGGCTAGGCCGAGCTGACTAAAGATAACCCACAAATCATGGTGGAGATGTCAAGATACAAATACCCACATCCAAAAGTGGCAAGTAAATAAACTTCATGAACCTAGATGCTATGAAAAAGTTAATACTAGGAGTCATAGCTTACCAGTCAGTTGAAGAGAAGTCACAATGAGCTTAAGCCTTGAGTTATGGCCGAGATCATAGCGAAGACCAAGGACCAGCCAGTCAAGCCGTGACAGGTGAGAACCCGAGCTTGAAGCCAAGTCACAACATAAGTATGACTCCAAGTTGTAAAACTTTTAGAACAGGTCTTGAGCTATCCATTCATAGCTGCGAGCCAAGAAGGGAGTCATAAAACAAGCATTAGACACAACCCCATACACAAAGCTAAGCTCAAAGTTTTAGTCATAGCCCAAATAAGAGATTCATGGGCACATACCTATAGATCGTAAGCTTCATTTTATAGCCTTGAACTTGAAGCTAAGCATCAGTTTCTATGCTAAGAGAGAAGACACAGTCAAGATTTCAGAGAAGGCCAAAGTTGTAGTTCAAGCAGGACACTCACGGGCTATGAGTTTTACCTTAGAGTCTTAGCTAAGGCCGAGCTCCAAAGCTCAAGGATGAAACCATAGTCACAAGCCAGGGTCAAGCAAAGGTGATCACCAGATCATATAATGAGAACCCAAGCTACCATGAAGATTAAATTTTAGTTCAGGATTGATGCCAGAGAAGATTTTCAAAGAAACAAAGAGCTTCATGCTAGTTATGTTGAGCTCCAATCAAATTTTAGCAGAGTCTTTCCTTATTGTTAAGGTTTCTTCCCTGTTTCTTCTCTACTAACTAATCAAATGATACTATTTTCGAGAATAAAGCCAATTTTGGCTATCTGGAGTCTGCAATAAACAAAATTGAATACCATTAATGTAGATGTCTACATCTTGATGGATCTTGGGAACTGTAATGCCAACTCACTATCTCATTGCCTAATTTATCACATAATGTGCAAGTGGGTAGAATGGTCATGTCGACCTTCTTCCATTTTGTATTTCATGGTCTTAGGGATTTATTTCTAAAGTTTAATTTTAGGTAGTGTAGTTAGGGTGAGTTTTATTTTGTCTATTTTGAATTTTTATTCAAAATTTAATGAGATAAATATTGGTAAAGCATTGTGAAAGGATTTGTATCTTTATTAAACCAATATTTTAGGCATTATTAATGGATATAGACTTGGATTTTGGCATAATTTTAGGCCAAATTAGGGCATAATAGACTCTTAGATTTTTGAATTTGAGGCTTAGACTTGATATAAAACTAATTTTTGATTATCAGTTTGAGGGTTGCAGATTTTGGAGAGAAGGCTGAAAGTGGGCTTTTTGTTCCTTGATGCCATATTGATTTTATTTAGCCTATATGATGATATCTTTTAGGCTATATGTTGACCAATGATTCAAACTGTCAAGATTTTAGTGTATGCATTGGGATTACTGTTTTACCTTCAAATCATAATTTGATTCATTTTTGGTGTATCAACCCATTTCATTTTCAGTTTTAGAAGTTTCCGTCTTCCCTTTTCCCACTAAGTTATCAATCAGGAGGTGATATTCCATATCAAATAGGAACCGGCCTAGAATCCAGAGACTCCTCCTTAATCATAATCCACCCACAAATCAAGGAGGTTTCCATTATTAGGATAAAAATATTGTGTAGCCCTAATGCCTAAGTTGGGGTGGTATTTCTAAACCTCAACAGTTTTTGGCACGCTCGGTGGGACCTTGTGATACATGAATCGAATCCAAACAAGGAGTGTTTAATAATTTTAGTATTTACAGTTGTCTTTCACTAGGAGAGGTAGAACCATTCAAAGAGAGCCTAGAGGTCCTAGAGAGGTTTCTGTTTAGCCTATTCAAAGAGGTAGAAGACCTAGGAGACCAAGGAAATTAAGATCTGAGAGAAGTTTAGCTCCTCCCACTTACTGCACTAAATGTTTGGAGCCAGAGTAGGAGATTTTTGAAGATTTTGGGTTATCTCAAAGCAAAGCTATTTCTCAATAGCCACCATTGGTAAATCAATCTCTACCAGCCAGTTCTAATACAACACATCAATAAATGGAAAGAAATCTACCATTTGTGCCTTTTGATCAGGGTAGTCATCTAAGGATTGCAAATCACAATGACCCTCCATTGGCTACTTTAAAAAGCTTGTCATCATTTACTGGAGAAGAACATGTAACAACCATTGAAAATATCAGAGATGTTGCTACTCTTTGCAATGTCCATCACATCACAGTTGAAGATGTAGCTTTGAAACTATTGGTTGCATCACTGAAGGGTAAAGCTCTTGATTGGTTCAAAACCCTTCCAGTGGACTCTATTCCTACTTGGGATGTTTTGGGGGAGAGGCTTTCTAAATTATTTGAGGATAAGTTTGATAACTTGTCTTTGGTGGAGCAATTAACTACTATCAAAAGGGCTCCACAGGAGGAAATGAGTGATTTCAATCTCCGTTTCCAAAAGACTTGGAATAGGATTCCTGTTACGGTAAGGCCTTTAGCTAAATATGCTTTCTTGTATTATTTTAAGAGCTTGAATAATGATATTTTTTTTATGATTCAATCTATGGGGGGTACTTCATTGCTCCTAGCTTTTGATACCTCTATTAGGGCAGAGAATAGTCTAATTCAGGTAGGAAAGATAGCTCCTATACCACATGTCCCTTTCTTCCCAAGTATTCAATCCAATATGCCATTGATATTTCCACCTCTATCTATTGTCCCATCATTTAAAGCCCCAGAGGTAGTCCCTACTGCCCCTCTGAATGAATTGCAGAGTATTAAAGATAGTCAACAAAAGATAGAGATTTTACTACAGTCCTTTGGTAATGAGTTAGTGACCCTAAAAAGGAATCAAGCACAGGAAAATCCTGTAGCTCAAAATCAATTTGTTGGTTCCTCATCCCAATATCCTAATTAGCTCAATTATCAAGCTAATAGGCAGCAATTCCAAGGGAATACCAATCCAAAATGACATAATTGGAATCAGAGGCCTAATAAGCCATATAATCCTACACCTCTTAATATTCTTAGGGATATTGTTCCTAGTCAGAATAAAATTGCTATTGACTGGTGTT
The DNA here is from genome assembly GCA_027943335.1 of Chamaecyparis obtusa. NCBI lineage: Eukaryota > Viridiplantae > Streptophyta > Pinopsida > Cupressales > Cupressaceae > Chamaecyparis > Chamaecyparis obtusa. The sequence continues at coordinate 1,752,903 of BSBK01007489.1, read as the reverse complement.
TTCCATGCAATCAAGCTCATGATTAGTCAACATGTTCTAATGGGGTTCTTAACCAAGCTCTTATGGTGCAAAATGCAATGAATTCACAATAGAATGTGCCTGTTGAGGAGGTACAACAACAATCAAATCAGAGTGTTATGGATACTGGTTTCTTAAATTGGAAAGAGGAGGATTTTTTTGGTCTGAATGATGATTCATCTATTTCAGCAAATACCAGAGCCAAAAAGAGAGCTCTGGAGTCAGATCAATCAGCTGGTAATGTCCTGGCCTCTTCACCAGTTTCAATTTTAAAGAATCCATCTTCTTCATCTAGTAAGGATCAAAATTAAAACAATGTTGATCAAAGTTCTCTTAGATCTCCACAAAAGGTACAATTTGTTGTTCCTTATAATATTGTTGATACTATGAAGAAAATGAATGTAACCTTGTCTATGTGGGAAACCTTAGCTATTCTAGGACAGGCTGAAATTTTAAAGGAAGGGCTGTCCACGTTGATAACCAGCTCACAACAAGCTATACAATAGCCTCCTAGAATGGTTATGACTAACTCTGAGCCTCCTAGAGTTTAGGAAAAGGCACCAAAAGAAGAAAAGAAACCTACTAAAGTGCAGCAATCAGCAGTACAAGAAAGTAAAAAGGCTACAGATCTGAAGCAATCAGTAGTGATAGTTGATAAAAAACTAGCAAATAACCAAAAGACAATTGAAAAGGAAGGTAAGAAAACTACAAATAATAAGCCTGCTCCTTTTTATGTTTCATTGATTATTGGAAACAAATTAGTGCATAATTGTATGGTAGACAGTGGTGCAACTAGTACTGTCATGCCTAAGAAAATAGCAAATTTGTTGGATTTAAAGTATGAACCTCTTGAGAAAAGAGTGGTCCAGCTTGATGGTACTTCAATAAAGACTTTGGGGGTTGTTGAAAATGCAAGTTTGACCTTACATTCCTATCCAATTTTTTTAATTCCTCAAGATATTTATGTCGTAGATCTGTCACCATATTTTGCTATGTGTTTGTCAAGAGACTTTACAACCAAAATAGATGGTTATTTCTCATCAGATTGGTCTCACTTGTATTTCATAACTAGATATGGTACTAAGGTAACCATAAAATCAAAATTATTGGCCAAGGATCACATAGAGCCTTACAATCCCATCCCTATTAATGCAAGTTGTGTGATTATGGATTCAAATGAAATTAAAGATTATTCAGCTTATAACACACAAACAAAGGAGTATCTTGATATTGTTTTGGATGAATGGGCCACTAGAAACTATCAGAATGATGATATGTTTGATGCTGGTTTTGGTAATTATATGATTTTAGAGTCTGATGAAGTTTTGCCTAATCTGATTAAAGATCAAGATTCTGAGTCTGAATTATCTAATTAGCTATGGGATTTATATTTTGATGGATCTAAGAATAAAGATGGTATTGGTGTATGGGTTATGATAGTTTCACCTGATGGTGATAAATTTTATGCTGCATATAAATTTTCTTTTCCATGTCCTAACAATGTGGTTGAATATGAAAGCTTGATTCAAGGTCTAGAATGGGCAAGGAAAAGAGGAATCAAATGTTTGAGGGCATTTGGGGACAGTGAGTTGATATTAAATTAGGTGAGAGGTATCAATGTTGTTAAAAATGATCTTGTAAAGATGTATAAATCCAAAGTATCTAATATTCTGGATGATTTTGATGCATTTAACCTCATTTTCATTCCTAGAAAGAAAAATTAGCATGCAGACAGGTTGGCTAGTATTGGTGCACATGTTTCAATTAATGAAAATAAAGGGAAGATTTTAGATCAGTCACATGTTAAGATTGTTGTTAGGCCACATATCCTAGATAATGATATTAATTGGCAGGTTTTCAATACTAATGAACATATTTTAAGTTTTATGATTGAAACAGATGGTTTCTCAACTCCTAAAAATGGTAAACCCAATCAACAAATGGAAGATCAAATCATTCAGCTAAAGACTAATAAGCTTCCAAAAGGATTGGTCATCTTAGAAACAAATTTCAACTTTGATGATCAGTTCAGGAGGAATAAAACTAGCCTGTTGATCAAAGAAGATCACTATGAAGAAGTGGAGATATTCAGAGACAAGTATTTGAAGGTTGGTAAGATAAATTCTCCTGAAGAAAAAGAGTTTTTTATTGATTTATTCAGAGAATATAATGATGTGTTTTCATGGGATTATGCTGATTTGAAAGGATTTGATCCTCAATTAACCTAACATACCATAGAGTTAGAGCTAAATGCTAGGCCAATCAGACAAAGGCAAAGGCCCATAAACCCCAAGTTAGAACCTTTAATGTTAAAAGAGTTAAGAAAAATTCTGGATGGTGGTATTATATTTCCAATCAAAGACACATCTTGGGTTTTCAATTTAGTTTCAGTAAGGAAAAAGAATGGAGAGATAAGACTTTGTGTGGATTTTAGAGACCTTAATAGGGAATCTCTGAAAGATAGACACCCTCTTCCTTCCATGGAAAAAATTTTGCAATATGTTTCAGGTTCAGAGAGATTCTCACTCTTAGATGGATATTCTAGTTACAACTAGATTTTAGTTAAAGAATCTGATCAATTCAAAACAGCCTTCACAACTAAATGGGGTACAATGGCTTATAGAAGAATGTCATTTGGATTGTCAAATGTAGGAGCTACATTCTAAAAAGCAATGGACATGACTTTCAAGAATCTAAAGTATATGTTTTTTCTAGTATACCTAGATGATGTTACAATTTACAACAGGGTTGCAAACCAACACATAGATCATCTAAGACAAGTTTTATAGAGATGCACAGAGTTTGGAATCTCTCTTAACCCAAAGAAATTAGTTTTTGCAGTCCATGAAGGTAAAGTTTTAGGATACCAAGTGTCTAAAGAAGGTACAACTATTGATCCTGAAAGGATTCATGCAATCCTAGAACTTTCATTGCCAAAACATAAGAAAGGATTGCAGAGTTTTATTGGGAGGATAAAGTTTGTTAGATGCTTTATTCCTAATATTGCAAACTTGTTAAAACCTTTGACTGCTATGCTCAAGAAAGATGTACCTTTCAGTTGGACTGATGAGGGAAAGAAGAGTTTTGAACAAATTAAACAAGCTTTGTCATCAGCCCCTACTTTAACTAATCCTGATTTCTCTAAGGATTTTATTTTATATGCTTATAGTGGTTCTAACACTATTTCAGCAATGTTGGTTCAAAAGAATGAGGATAAACAGGAGCAACCAGTTGTATTTTTTAGAAAAGGTATGGATGATTATGAGAATAGGTATAGTTTTGTTGAAAAACATGTATTAGCTATTATTAAAGCTTTGAAAAAGTTTAAGCATTTGGTTGCTAGAAATAAAGTACATTTGATGGTTGCACATCCAAGCATTAAAGATTTCTTGTTGAACAAAGATGTTAATGAAAAGAGAGTGGGTTGGATAACAAAAGTTATGAAATAGGATGGGCAAATTCATGTGACCAAGTTGGTTAGAGGAAAAGGCTTATGTGCTTAGATGGAAAATGAAGAAGATAAGGCTAAAGCCACTAAGGAGGCTGCCTTACTCCAAGGTAATACTGTGTTAATTAATGATTCAGTGTCTTGGTTATCAGATATGACCAAATTTTTGGAAACTGGACAATGTCCAAACAATCTTGATAAAGATAAGAGAAGGTACTATAGATTACAAGCTATTCCTTATGTCCTTATTGATGGTATTATTTATAGGAAGGATTTTTCTGGTATGCTTCTTAAGTGCATTGATTAAGTTGATCAAGACAAGATTTTATCTAAATTTCATGATGGATCTTGTGGAGGGCATTTCAATCCTAAAACTACTACTTGGAAAATTTTAAGAGCTGGCTATTACTGGCCAGATTTATTCAAAGATGCTCATTCTTGGGCAAGAAAATATCAAAAGTGTGCTCTGTTTGCAGGAAAGAAAAAGCTGGCAGCATTTCCATTAAAGCTAATTATTGTAGATCAACCATTTAATAAATGGGGAGTGGACTTTATAGGTCCAATAAATCCTAATTCAAGTGCAGGTCATAAATGGATTTTGATTGCTACAGACTATTTTACTAGATGGACTGAGGCTATTGCATTGAAGGAGTCTACTAGATCTGCTGTGTTGAAATTCTATCATGATATAATAACCAGGTTTGGTGTTCCTTAGTCAATTATTTTAGATAATGCTTTGGATTTTGTTGGTTTAGCTATAACAAAGTGGGCTGTTAAAAATGGCATTTATCTAAATACTTCTTCTAACTATTATCCTCAGGGTAATAGTCTTGTAGAGTCTACTAATAAAAACTTGATTATGATTATCAAAAAGACTTTGTAGGAAAATAAAAGAGATTAGCATTCTAAACTAAAGGAAACCTTATGGCTAGATAGAATCACACCTAAACAGGTTATTAGGAATTCACCCTATGTTCTGGTTTATGGTAAAGAGGCAAGATTGCCAATTTTTACAAAATTTCCAGCTTTACAGCTAGCTGATCAAATGATGTTGTTTGAAGAGGAAGATACTCTTAAGATGAGATATGCTAAATTGCTACAGCTTGAAGAAGAAAGGAGAAAAGCATTGAAAAATATGGAGTTAAGGAAAGAACAGACTAAAAGGTCTTTTGATAAGAAAGCTACACCCAAGGATTTCAAGGAAGGTGATCTAGTACTCAAGTGGGATGTGCTGAAGAGCAGACCCGACCAGCATGATAAATTTGATAATTTTTGGTCAGGCCCTTTTGTTATCACAGCTTGCAAAGAAAATAATGCTTTTCAATTATCTACAACTGATGGAGAATTTTTGCAGTTCCAGTTAATGGAATTCACCTCAAGCTTTGCTTTGAGGGATAGGTTAGGTCTAGTTTTCATTTCAATAAGTGTTGTCCAAGCACTAGGTCTCTAGGTTGCATGAGTCTAGATTAGATGCATTTTAATTTAAATAATAGTTGCATTCATTATTTATGGTTTCCTAACTCTGTTTCCCAATGATAAGGTCTGTAGGTCATGTCTAGCAGGTAGACATCTAGCAGAAGTCACCAAAAATGTTACCCAAAATTACAGCATACAGAAGAATAAACACAAATAGGAAAAGATTTCATTTTTAAGGTCTAATTAACACTATCTTTCAAGTATTAGTGATTAAAATTTTATTATTACTTTCATTATCATATTTCATTATTGTACTCTAAGTATTGATCACATTTCAAATTTCAAATTTCATAACTGATCATTACATTGTGCATTCAAACTGAATGTAGCATACAAGTGTCTTTTCATATTTCATATTTCTTGTCAATAAAAGAGTACATTTGTAGAATAGAAAACATGATAGAAGTATGGAGTAGGGGTCCCATGCATTGCCTTTTCATCTATTTGTTATCAGCTAGTTGTCTATCAGGTTCTAGGTCTTCAGGTCCAGGTCTTCATCTGCATATGGTTTTTAGGGTTTTCACTTGCATCATGGAGAAAAAATGGTTTTAGATCCAGTTGGATCTAAGCAATGCATAAAACACAAACAACATACAATGACAATCAAATTTTCAATGTTGCATATCTATCTGGTAAATTCAATGCAATAAGGAAATGTGCATCCACACTAACTAAAAGATAGTATTAAAGGGACTTGTTTTCTAAACATGAAACCTTTTAATATTAATGGTCATTATGATGTATGTTGTCCTTTTTATTAACCAAATATTTGAATGAAAGGGACTTAGTGTTTCCAACTAAGAAACCTTTTTCAGAAATTACAATTTCTTGTTAGATTAGTGAACATAATAGCTTGAATTTTGATTCACAAGTGTCATTCCTTTTGGCATTTTCATAAACTGAATTATTTATTATGTTCACTAATTTGACAAGTTTATAATGTTGTTGTTTGAAGAGCTTAACAGAATACATAGCAGTGCTTTTAAGATGACTAGTTTTCACATCACAGTCTTACAAAGAAAGAAGATACAAATCATGGTGCATTCCAAAATATTGCATTAAAGTACCAAATTGCTACAGACAATCATGTTCAAATGCCAGCATACAACTACATAGTCACTGGTATTGCATATCTTTAAGTACCATTTTTAAACAGTATTGTTGAATTCAAAGTACAAATTCAATAAAGTCATTATTATTGCTGGTAAACAAAGAGAAATGCTATAGAATTGAGCTTTACAGTTATAAAAATGTTTTCAGTTTGTATTTAGTGGATGTCACGATCCCATGCTTAACTTCATTGAATTACATTCTGATGTCTTTGGATGTCACGAGCCCATGCTCGAAATTGTTAGACAGTATACAAACATTTTTAATCTTTTGTATTCCTTATAATTAAAAGTTTAGATTCAAAATTAAATAGAGGAAAGACTGTGTTCAAGCCTGGTAATGTACCAGTGAGTCAAAGGATGTTCACTACTTTCAATATTGAATTCAATTCAAAATGACTATTCTTATTATGAGTGGTATTGAAGAAAATCAAAATGACTAGTGAATTACAAAGTGGCCCGCCCTATTCTATGGGGCTAACCAGGTTCAATGGCAATAATAGGTGAAGGCCATATCATAGAACCATTATAGGCCATAGAAATTATAGATAGGGCCGTCGCCTTGGCTAGAATAGTAGGGCATTTAGGTTTCCTCCATAGAACCATTATAGGCCCTTGCCTGAATGCCCTACTATTCTAATTCACAGAATAGAAATTACCACTTTGCTGCACAGGCCATAGAATTTATAGGGCCCACATCCCCTTTAGAATAGTAGGGGCCCTACTATTCTAAATGGGAAGATGTGGGCCACCTTTGAACTCAAAAAATTGACTACTTTGATCGATTGTTTCTAGGTCAAATTGATAGCTTAGGTCACAGATCGATATCGCCCCAGTAAAGCGAATAGTAGGGCACTATAATAGTGACTGTGCCATCAAAAGAGTACTAACCATGGCTATACTAATGAAAAGCATTGAGACAGTGAGCTTTTAAAATCTTATATTTATTTTTGGAGTTGAAAGCACCTTTTGAAAATGATTGAAAGCATAAGGAAATAGTAATGCATGGCTGTTGAAAAGTTTAAATAAAATTACTGGTAATGAAAGATGAAAATATGATCATTGTTTTATAATAGTAAAGTTTTATCATTCATTTTATTTAGCTAAGTCTTGTGAAGAAGAAAATCAAAATGACTGGTGAAATAATACCACAGTGACTGTGCTATGGAAGGATATGTACTAGTGAGATTTTCAAAGCTTATTATTCATTTGTGGAGTTATATAGCAACAGTAATGGAAAATTTTTGTAACAGTAAGCATGAGGATTCAAAAAGTGAACAGACATATGCAATATTTTTGAAATATTCAAACTATGAACATGTTGTCTTCTTTAATAAACATCTACATCTAAGCCATGGAGTTCATTCTTTTGAGCTGTAAGTAGAAGGATTAACATTTACAAATTCTCAAAACATCTTCAGTGGACATCTATAGTCGAGCTATGAGGGTTACAAAGTTCGTTAAGGAACAAGCAATAAGCTGTAAGAAACAAAGTAAGAACATTCAAAATCTAATGATCTATTTTAGTTTCTACCATCTGATAGTGCAAAAGTTTCATGCATGGGCTGAATATCAAAGCAGGTTCTTATTATGTGTCATTGAAACATCATTATCATATACTTCAAAGAAGAGGAGGAAACAAAGATGTAAAAATGATGTTTCTAATCTACAGACAACAATACGAAACAAAATCATCAAGTTTAGTAGTAAGGGAAACAAAAGATCTATTTCAAGAATAATGAATGGTTTAAAATAACTTATCTTCATGTTTCTCCATGTTTCATGCAATAAAATCAAGCTCGAAGAAAAAGTTTCAGTCAACTCGGTAGAGTCTAAAGCTATGACTGAAAGATGTCATAGCTTGTGCTGAATTAACATTTTCTTATATTTTAGTCACAACTTAGGCTAGGCTGAGCTGACTAAAGAAAACCCACAAATTGTGGTGGAGCTGTCAAGATGCAAAGACCCACATCAAAAAGTGGCAAGTAAATAAAATTCATGAACCCAGATGCTATGCGAAAGTTAATACCAGGATTCATAGCTTACCAGTCAGCTGAAGAGAAGTCATAGTGAGCTTAAGCCTTGAGTCATGGCTGAGATCATAGCAAAGACCAAGGATAGTCAAGCCATGACAGGTGAGAACCCAAGCTTGAAGCCAAGTCACAACATAAGTATGACTTCAAGTTGTAAAACTTTTAGAACAGGTCATGAGCTATCCATTCACAGCTGTGAGATGAGAAGGGAGTCGTAAAACAAGCATTATTCATAGCCCCATGCATAAAGCTAAGCTCAAATTTTTAGTCACAGCCCAAATAAGAGATTCATGGGCACGTACCTACAGATCGTAAGCTTCATTTTACTGCCTCGAAGTCAAATCTAAGCATCATTTTCTATACCAAGAGAGAAGACACAGTCAAGATTTCAGAGAAGGCTGAAGTTGTAGTTCGAGCACGACACTCACGGGCTGTGAGTTTTACCTCAAAGTCTTAGCTAAGGCCGAGCTCCAAAGCTCAAGGATGAAACCATAGTCATAAGCCATGGTCAAGAAAAGGTAATCACCAGGTCATATAATGAGAACCCAAGCTACCATGAAGATGAAATTTTAGTTCAAGATTGATGCCAGAGAAGATTTTCAAAGAAACAGAGAGATTCATGCCAGTTATGCTGAGCCCTAATCAAATTTTAGCAAAGTCTTTCCTTACTGTTAGGGTTTCTTCCCTATTTCTTCTCTATTAACTAATCAAATGATGCTATTGTTGGATACAATTGTTTGAAGGAGATTGTTGGAATGATTATGTGTTGTCTTTGATGTCACACAGATGCCATATCAATTGTCAGCTCAGTCGGTCAGCAAAGTAGTTCCCAGTGTCTACCGAGCTCAGTTGGTCAACAAAGCAGTTACCACTGTCTACCAAGACCTCTTGGGTGTCAAAAGAAAAGTATGGCAGAAAACAGTGTCAACCGAGCTTCCTCGGTTATCAAAGGAAAGTTAGTGTCTACCGAGTTCACTCAGTCTCCAAAGGATGTTGAAGAATTCACAGTACTTACCGAGTTCTCTCGGTCACCAAAGGAAATCTTCTTCGGATTAATGTTTACCGAGAAAGGTCAGCCCAGTAAAGGATTTTGTCAATTTAAGAAATAAAGTTGCTTTATTCTAGCCGACTGTTGTAATGATTAGTGATGTTTGTAATAATTATTAGTGCTGACTTGACAATCTGAATGATATATATATAGAAGGTCAAGTTGTGAATTATGAGTAAGCAAAAAGAAGAAAGAGAAGAATAGTATGAGAGAATTTTGAAGGATGGTTAGATATCCTTGAAGAGCAGCAAAGATATATTTGATCAGGAAGGATCTAGTGAAGTAGAACAAAGATCTGTAATCAGCAATTCAGTTGCATCACTATTCAGGTCACTTCATTGTTACTTTCTTACCATTGTAGCAGTGATTCCAAAATCTCCTAACCGAGTTGGTTTAACAACCATTTTGTAAATCCTCTAACAAGGTGACAGTTCTATTGAATTGTTTCAAGACCTCTTACAAGGCCACTCCTAGCAGGGTGATTAAATCCTCTAACAAGGTCACACCTAATAGTGTGTTTTGTAACCTTTTACTAGTTTGGCTCCTAACAGGGCATCACTTCAGAAGAGTGAAAATAAGTAACTAGTTACATTGGTGGTTTTTCCCATATTGGGTTTCCACATTAAATCTGGTGTCTCTTGTGTTCATGGTATTTTCTTTATTCATGCATGTTAATCACTGATGAATGCTTAAGAACAGTTATAATTAACACTCTGTAATTACCGAGTTTCAACATTTCTCTGTATGTCAACAGTAAATAATTTAATAGGACATCTAAGGGATCAGTGGTAATATTTTGTGGTTAACTGATTCACCCCCCCTCCCAGTTACTACATCTATATTTCCAATAGCTATTTTCAAGAATAAAGCCAATTTTGGCTATTTGGATTCCGTAGGAAACAAAAATTGAATACCATTAATGCGGATGTCTACATCTTGACAGAGGTTGGGAACTATAATGCCAACTCACTATCTCATTGCCTAATTTCTCACATAATGTGCAAGTGGGTAGAATGGTCATGTCGACCTTCTTCCATTTTGTATTTCATAGTCTTAGGGATTTATTCCTAAAGTTTAATTTTAGGTAGTCTAGTTAGGGTGAGTTTTATTTTGTCTATTTTGAATTTTTATTCAAAATTTAATGAGATAAATATTGGTAAAGCATTGTGAAAGGATTTATATCCTTATTAAACCAATATTTTGGGCATTATTCATGGATATAGACTTTGATTTTGGCATAATTTTAGGCCAAATTAGGGCATAACAGACTCTTAGATTTTTGAATTTGAGGCTTAGACTTGATATAAAACTGATTTTTGATTATCAGTTGGAGGGTTGCAGATTTTGGAGAGAAGGATGAAAGTGATCCTTTTGTTCCTTGATGCCATATTGATTTTATTTGTAACCTTTTGTCAGATTTTGAGGAGAATAAAGCATATGATTCATTGGCCCATATATTTTGAGTTTTGATTTTCAAGATCCTGTTGTCATCTTTCTTTGCAAGCATTTATCCTTTTGTTATCCAAGAGAAGTGAATGTATTCCTATTCCTTCTCAAGGTGAGAAATAATTCAAACCTCATAAAGAATATGTATGTTTGTTGATTGGTTAATCTATTTGTGGTTCAACCCTAGTAGTGAGATTTTTTAGCCTATATGTTGACCAGTGATTCAAACTGTCAAGCTTTTAGTGTATGAGTTGGGATTACTATTTTACCTTCAAATCAGAATTTGATTCATTTTTGGTGTAGCACCCCTTTTCATTTTCAGTTTTAGAAGTTTCCTTCTTTCCTTTTCCCACTAAGTTATCAATCATGAGGTGATATTCCATATCAAATAGGAACCAACCTAGAATCTGGAGACTCCTCCTTAATCAGAGTCCACCCATAACTCGAGGAGGTTTCCATTATTAGGATAGAAATACTGTGTAGCCCTAATGCCTGAGTTGGGGTGGTATTTCTAAACCTCAACAATAATGCTATAGATTGGCATAAGAATTTATGTGAAGCTTTATGGGTAGACATAACTACTCCTAAAAAATCAATTGGTATGGCTCCCTTTGAACTAGTCTATGGAGAAAAGAGTTATGTATTAAACTAAGTTGGAAGAAGAATGAGATAAGTTAGTAAATAGAATTACAGAACATCAAGTGATGATTAAGAAAAAAAATTACAAAACATCAAGTGGGACTTTCCAAATAAACCACTAACTCCTTACCCAACCAAAACTTCTCCACCATATACAAAGTTCCTACACCATCCCAAACCAAGGATTTTCACATTTGTAAGAACCATCAACAATTTTTAAGGTTTCATTCATGAAACCCTCCCTTTAAGGCCTAATAACCTAGGGCTTTCCCAAACATCCACATCCACATCTTCCTAGGTCCTTCTAATGGATCAAACACCATATTATGACCATATCATGATCATTCATACAAATAAATAGGGTCCTCCAATGGCCCAATCATCTGGACCTTGATTGTCCCCTCAACTAGTGACCCTTCAAAACTAGGTTATCATGCAATTAGTGAGTGATCCTCCATTATCCTGGTCTACCTTCCATCCAAACATATTGGAAATACACAATACAATGATAAAAAGTCTTTCACAATCCCCCTTCCCTCAAGGAACACTATCAATCATCCCTTCCACATAGCATTTCACTATTGTATGAGTGGATTGTGCAGGAACAATTAACATTAAACAAGGAGCAACTCCTCAACACATCTTGGAAACCATTGAATTCAATAATAAATGAAACCTAAAACCAACACTATTCCTTCCATTCACTTATACCAAGAATAAAGAATTTAATCCATTCAACATTACATATAATCATTAGACAGTTACATTTCTTGATTGTGTAGAGGAACAGTCACGACCAAAATGATCAAAAGTACTTTCACCCTTGCACAATCTATTCCAAACTTCAAGTAAAATGAGAAATATGCTATATCAAATCATTGATATTAATAGTAACCATTCAAAGGATCATTTTGTCAATAAACCCTCTGACTGTACCCCTGCGACAGAGAAAGGAAACCTCAAAATAGAGAAAGGAAACTTAGTAAAACCAGTCTATGCCATTGTTTGTGAGGGTATAGTCATGATAAGTGCCTCTCAAACCTCTCCAAACATGTAAGATTGTCTTTAATTACTTTATTTATCTCTTCTAAACATTAACCAAATCAAACCTAAATTTGAATCCACACACAATAACCCAAAATCAAGGGTTTTGTATCCTTTAATGAATCTCAGTCACTAGTAACGCATGGACAGTCAAACCAGTAGTCTCCAAAGCATTCAATAAGTGAATATTAATGTTTGAAAACTTTCCTCTCAACTTACCCAACCACTCCTAATAGGTTAGAGGGATTAGTTGAGTGTTTAGACACTAAAAATTCTCATGCAACTCCCAAAATTTCACATACAAAATAAAATTAAATCCATTTATGAATTAAATCTAGTATGCCAAAGGACCAGTCCCAATAATTCTTAAACATACTTTGTCTGATATGATGAATTGTTAATAAAGGTCTAATATACAATGGTCATGCCAGTAATATCAACAAACATGAATCCAAACATTTCAAAATAGTGAATCGATATCCTTGAGCACAAGCACCAATAACATCAAATAATGGAGATAAAGGATAGGCTAGGGCATGACACCAGTAGAATGCAGTCATTTCAGTGAGCATTCATGATCAAATAAAATGCAATGCATTTGAAATTTGCGGTCAAATATGATGCCACAGGCTCAAAAGACCTTTCTCATCAAAGAAACCAATCAAAGATGAAGAAATCACATACCTTCTCTTGTGCTCAGCTTTCATGAAGGAAGATTTGATAGCCAAATCTTCCTTGTACCACACGAAGAACATGCCATTGGTTCAGTTTTGTAAATTTGTTTTTTGTGTTACATGCATTTAAATGGAATATTAAGCATAATAATAATATGTTTAATCTATTAGTAATTGACAGATTAAATGCAGATACTACCTTTATTAGTTTAGCATGTTATTATAAGAATACTAAAGAAGACCTGCTATTTGTCAAACATAACTTCAAATTACAACACACCTAGCAGTCTACAGAATTAGACAAAGCTACAGATAGAGGTCTAATTTTGTAGACTGCTAGGTCAAATCTTCCTTCGTGCTAGCAGTCTATAGAATTAGACCTTTATTTTAAATGCATTTAACACAATTTTTTTTTACAAAACTGAACCAATGACATGTTTACAACAAAGAAATGGAATGATAATAATATGCTAAAAAATCTATTCTGTTTAATACACACCAAAGGACCAATCCCAACAATTCTTAAACATACTTTATCTGATATGATGAATTCTTAAACAATTAAGGTTGGAGTAGACATAGTTATCACATAGTTTTTTGTGGTACAAGGAAGATTTGGCTAGGTCAAATCTTCCTTCGTGCTAGCAGTCTACATAATTAGACCTTTATTAAAAATTTATCATATCAAATAAAGTATGTTTAAGAATTTTTGGGACTGGTCCTTTGGCGTGTATTAAACAAAATATAATTTTCAGCAAATTATTATCATTGTATTTCTTTGTTGTAAACATGCCATTGGTTCAATTTTTTAATTTTTCTTATGTTAAATGCATTTTTCCGAACCAATTGTTAAACAAGAAAGTAGTAGCAGTGAGGAGGGGTCTACTTTTGAGGAGATTGATGAAGATCATGCACCTCAAACACCAATTCATAAGGTACCAATCATGTTTTCTATTCACTTATATTTTTGGATTGGTAAATCTCCTTAGTTTCACATCCTTTCTTTTGATTACTATGGATGAGATATATATCTTACATTTAACATTCAACTTCTTTAAATTTTAGAACATGTAGTGTGTTTTCTGAGGATTTTATCAAATCAACTTTTAACATAAACCGAAAACACCAAACTGATTTCTTGCCCTTTCAACTTGACAAAATATTTGTATTTGACCAATAACTGCAAGCAAGACAGGCCTAGAAGGGTTGTAGAAGAAGAATGGTGTAAGTTGAATAGATCAGAGTGAATGGGGTGTTGGAACATGGTGAATAGACCATGATGAGATGATACTTGATGTTAGGATTAGGGTGAAAAGCCTAGTTGAGGTTTTGACATAGTGGAGGCACTAGGTGCACTAGGTGGCCTAGGATGGAGATGGTGCTAGGAGGAATTACCAAGAAATGAGGAAGTGAACTTGTGTAGCAGGGTTGTGGAAGTGAATAACAAAGTTAGGGAACTCTACTTAATCCTTGAGTTGAGGCTAATTCCTTGAGTGGATTCCAAGTTACTTGTTGAATCCTCGAGTTGAGTTGGTCTCCTTAAGGTGATAGTAGAGGGCTCTGCATCAAGATGTATGAAACAAAGAAGAGGAATATCAATAAAAGATTAAATTCTATGCAACTCTAGTAATCCACTATCCCATGGAACAATGAATCCATATGTGTGTTTGATCATTAACATAAGCATTACATGTCTTTGTACAAAGTTTATTCTAACACTATATTATATCTTATTCTAATTGAGATTTTTAATTGGGAAAAATTGTGTTTAATAAAATGGAAGTGGTCTCAATAGCATAGAGATATAAAAAGAAAATAAATTTAGAGTTTAGCCCAAGAATTGTGGAATATAGTTTTTATCATTTCTATACACATTGTTGATTTCATTGTGTTGCACAATGCATATTGCATAGTGCATGAATAATGACTAGATGCAAATAGTTTTTAAATTTTCAATTACAATCTACTTTGTACAAATTCAACCTACAAACTAAGTACAAACTTTTGAGAAACTTGACGTATCCAATGACTCTTGTTTCTATGAAGATACCTACAAGAGGTTGTAGAGCTTGATGATGAAGCTCTTGGGTCAAAGTCTCTCTTAAGTCTTTCAGCCAGATCACTATCCTTTGAGTGCAAGTGCTAGTATTAATTAGGTTGAACCTTTCATTTTATAGAAAGCTTATTTTCTTTACAAATGAGTTAAAATGCTTCTATGTTCTTGTCAGTAGGATTAAAAGGTCTTATTACAATGTTCTTTGTTGTGGGGCAGGAGGTCAATCTTCATTTTCTTCATTGTGAGAGACAATGAAGATTTGTTTGACAAATAGCAGGTCTTCTTTAGTATCTTATAATAACATGCTAAACTGATAAAGGTTTTATCTGCATTTAATCTTCCAATTACTAATAGATTAAGCATATTATTACTATGCTTAATGTTCCATTTAAATGCATTTAACACAAATTTTTTTTTACAAAACTAAACCAATGGCATGTTTACAACAAAGGTCTAATAGAACTCCCAACAATTGTTAAACATACTTTATCTGATATAATGAATTCTTAAACAATTAAGGTTGGAGTAGACATAGTTATCACATAGTTTTTTGTGTGGTACAAGGAAGATTTGGCTAGGTCAAATCTTCCTTCATGCTAGTAGTCTATAGAATTAGACCTTTATTAACAATTCATCATATCAGATAAAGTATGTTTAAGAATTGTTGGGATTGGTCCTTAAGCATGTATTAAACATAATAGAATTTTCAGCATATTATTATCATTCTATTTATTTGTTGTAAACATGCCATTGGTTCAGTTTTGTAATTTTTCTTGTGTTAAATGCATATTTCCAAACCAATTGTTAAACAAGAAAGCAGTAGTAGTGAGGAGGGGTCTTCTTTTGAGGATATTGATGAAGATCGTGCACCTCAAAAACCAATTCATAAGGTACGAATCATGTTTTATATTGATCAAAATTGCACTCAAAATAAAAATCATGGCGGCAACCACTTTGGGATCAAAATAGAGAAAATAAATCAAAATCATTCTTTGTCCTATTTCCTTTTAACAAAGTCTCAACTATCAATGATACACTACATTTGATGCCCTAAGCTATCAATACAAATGGCACCTAGCTAGAAGCTCATGGGCTGTCCATTTGATAACGACAGTCAACACTTCAAAATAGTGAATCGACATCCTTGAGAAAAAGCACCAATAACATCAAATAATGGAGATAAAGCATGGGCTAGGGCACACCACTAGTAGAATGTGGTCATTTTAGAGAGCATCTCAGCAATATACAATGGTCGTGCCAGTAATATCAACAAACGTGAATCCAAACATTTCAAAATAGTGAATCGATATCCTTGAGCACAAGCACCAATAACATCAAATAATGGAGATAAAGCACAGGCTAGGGCATGACACCAATAGAATGTGGTCATTTCAGTGAGTATCTCAGCAATATACAATGGTCATTCCAGTAATATCAACAAACATGAATCCAAACATTTCAAAACAGTGAATCAATATCCTTGAGAACGAGCACCAATAACATCAAATAATGGAGATAAAGCACGACCTAGGGCACAACACCAATAGAATGCGGTCATTTCAGTGAGCATTCATGATCAAATAAAATGAAATGCATTTTAAATTTACGGTCGAATATGACGCCAATCAAAGATGAAGAAATCACATACCTTCTCTCGTGCTCAGCTTTCACCCGCTTCTTTTCTCTGCAATTGAAATAAAAATGATTTGGCCATTTCACTTTTTTTTTCATCTATACCCCGAAACTGCTGGAATTCTGATGGTCTATTTAAAACCCATCGGAATACTGACACCATCGGGGACTATTAAAAAAAAAAAACCAAATTCATAAAAAAAGAATTGACCATCAGAAGTTTCCATTAGAATTTGGCCCCAAATGTAGTATTGGGTTGGATGAGCCTATTAAAATAACCAAGAACATGATTCATGCTATCATCAGGTATCCTACCACTGATAAGACAAAAGCAATTCACAGTGCACCAAGGATAGAAATTGAGAAAAACATAGGAGCTAAGTGGGACGACTGAGCTATGAAGATTAACACAATCAAAGACCCAGAGGTAAAATTGCAGCTCATTTCATCGGTTATAAGATTTATCAGTTGAGCAGACCGAATAGTGTGCCATGTGGAGTCATTGACATAGCATTTAAAATGGTCAAGAAAGGTTTTTAGTTGGACTTCGCCAAGCTTCTGTTGAAGCATATTGAAGAGAACATGAAGATAATCTGGTCAATGAAGTCTAATACGTGTAAGTTTGGATCCCTACTAGTTTTCATATCCTTTTATGTGCAAAGATTTTTTCCATCGGTCGTTAATATAGAGTGGTCAACTGACAAGCCAGTCATAGTTCAAATTTTAGATTTGATTAAGGGCTTGGGAAATAATCTTAACAGTGTTTTAGATAGTTATTTTGAGCAATTCAAAGGTAGAATGAATTCTCAGAGCAGAATTCCAAGGCAACTAGTAGAAGATTATGAATAGGAAATATGTTTTCTATTTGACACTGATCACACTTTGATTAAGGTTGTGGAGCCTAGGAAAAAATGGTTAGCCCCTATGGGATATGAATTAGACATTGATTTTGCTTCCAAATCAATAAAATCTTTGTTGGTTGTACCTAAGGATGTTAATGCAGAAAGGTTTGGAACCTATGAAGAGGCCAAGACAAGAATTAAAACAGGCCTAGTTATCGGTAAAATAACAAAGAAGTCAAAGAAAATGATGAAAAATCTAGTAAAGAAATTGAGGTAGCAACCAAAGGTTATTTACTTCTTTCTGACAAACCACATGATAGTGAGGAAACCGAGTCAGACAATGATGTAGATACTACACCGGTTTCTCCTTCCCCCACTACAAAGAAGTAGTTAGAAGTGCAGAAAAGGGCATGTACATAGTCAACAACTATAACTTCACCTCCACCAAAGAAAGGAGTTGTAAATATATTAAGGCCAACTACAGCAACACCGATGAAAACATACAAAAAGAGAGGTACTAAATCTACTACTAAAGCTCCTAAGCAAAGAAGAAAGTTAATTAGAGGAAAAGATGATTTAGATGATGATGAAGATGATAATGATTAGTTCAAAATTGTTGTAAATAAGAGTCAGTCAATTGATGAGGTAGCTAAAGAGATAATTGAAAATGGAGGATTAAGTGATGCTGAAATTAGTCGGTTTGAGCACTTGTCAACCAAGGATCAGAATATTGAAGAGGCTATCATCTAGATGATGTTTAGATTCAAGAGAGTACCGATAGAATTTTCCAAATACTTACCCAAGGCATTAGAAGAAATAATTTCACAAAAGTGGTCCCATGCCTTGAGTACCGAGAAAAGAATGAGGGAACAATCCCTAGTTTTGGCAATTCCTACATTGACAATTCCTGAAGTTGAGGAATTAATGAGTAAATATTCAAAGAGATTTTGAGTGAAGAATCAGGCACTGTAGATACTTGATGAAATTTTTTTAGACATAGATGAGAATAGTCAACTCATCTGGACTTCAATTATACAAGCCCGTGAAGAGTGAGAAAAGATGGCCTTAGCCATTATTCCTTAGAAGAGACTTAAAAGAAAAGGTAAGGGAATTCATATTGATGATGTAGATCTGGCACCAAAATAGAGAATTGATATATCAGATACTAAGGTACTTGATACAATAGATGCCACTGAGGAAATGAGTTTAACTCAGGATGCACCAGATCAAGTTGAAATCCAAGGGATTGATGATAATACACTTGATGTACTCATTGAGGACATCACAAATGGTGATCTTGATGACATTGTAGATGATGAGGATATCACTATTGTTGGAGCTAAATCACAAGAAGAGGGACACATAACCAAGACAACAATAAGCTCTATACTAGGTAATCTTCCTATCCTGATGGAAGCAGTTGAAATAATTTCCAAGGAGGAACCCAAAGGCTCAATCCCTGAGCAATGGAAAGACACATCAGGGGAATAAGGGACAGGAACACCTGCAGAGACATAAGAGCCTAAGAAAAAGAGGCAAATACACAGGGCCAAGATGACTCAAAGCCTACCAAGACCACACCATTGGACACTACATCCATAGGTCCCTCTATTTCAACTGATACACAGGTTATCGAAGAGTAGAAGAAGGAAGATAATATGTCTAACAGGAAAGAAATGTCAAATGTTGAGGTAAAGGATATTATTTCTTTTGTTAAAGTCTCACCCCAAGAGCCTAAAAAGAAGGAAAAGCATGGTAAAGGGAAGGTCACACTAGATGAAGTCATTATAATACCTGACTGTGACCTGAGGACTTTGGACCCTGAGGAGTTGAGAAAATATGGGGAACTATACACAAGGAAGGCAGCTCAGGAGAAGCTGAGGAAAGAGTGAAAGAGCAAGTAGATTGATCTTGAAGATGTAAGAGAAATATTGCAATAGGTTGTACCTAAGTTCCAGATAAATGAAGACACACCAATAATGGACCAACTTGCCACTCTTGTACAGGAAATAAATGCCCTAGACATTGATGCAAAAAAGAAACTTGAGGAAAGGGCAGAGTCTAAAATACAAGATAAATTGGCAAAAAAGATCAGCCAGGAAGTAGCAATAAACAAAGTAAAGATTTCTGAGGTAATCACCAATGTTCAATCTATTACTCAGAACATAATTCAGATGTTAGTTAAGATTTGCACTATGCAGATTTTCACTGCTGAGATTATTGAAAAGATTAAAAATCTAGATACTGAAATCCAAGCTGGTGCAAATGCCTCCTTAACCGAGCTGGATGCTTTTCATAAGCATATACTTAAAATTCAAGAACTCAGGCAGTTAAGAGGAGATTTGAGGAAGTGGGAGGATAAAATAAGTGACCAAGTCACCAAGATATAGGCAGAGTTGCTTCCCCACCTAAAAATAATTGAGCGACATATTGTCAAAGCGCAAGCTTTAGTTGCAACACCAAAAATTTCAATGTTGGAGAACATATTTGACATGCATTCACAAGTCGGTCTTGAGCATATTGCTCTCACCAACTTGAAGGAGGAATGGGAAAACCTCTTAGATTCTCTGAAGAAAACCCATCAGCACAATATTGACAAGATGTAAGTACATATTTTTGAGTTTGGCATTAATCTCAAAATGGGGAAATATAATGTATATGTCAAATTGTATAATTATATGCTAAGTGTACTACATACATACCGGGAGTATGCACCGAGGGGGATTTATGTAAATTTTGAATAATTTTTTTCATGTATATATGAAGTAAGGATAGTGAGAGATATATCAGTGTATATACATTACAAGTTTTGATACTAATGCCAAAGGGGGAGATTGTTATCTCTATTTGTGCATTAAGATGTTTTCATTAGTATCAAAGTGGACCAGATAGTTATTTATGGTGATCAGTCGATAAAATGAAGAACTTCAAGCTACATTATGCTAGTCGGTTAATCTAACAAGCCTTCATACTGAGTATTCATATGGTAGCACCGAGAGCTAAATGGAAACATGTTTAACCGGGCACTAGAGTAGTTTTACTAAGCATCAGAGTATACCGAGCACTGAGCGTTAGTAAACATTGAGCACACTAGACACTGAGCACAAGTATATTCACCGAGCAGTATTGGGTGTGTTTGTCAAGCGATCCAAGAAACAATATAGTAATCTATTATGGGACATTTATCTATGTAAACGGTTACAACAGATTCATAAAATGTTTTACCAAGATCGAGGATTATTTATTGTAGATGTAATCATTAAATGTAATGATGATGCCTATGTAATAGTCAGATCTAGGTTAATTTTGTACACCATAGATCTTAGGTTTTTCCTAAGAAGATGTAAACCTAATTAGGTCATGGCGGTCATGACAGTCATGGAAATCATATCAATATGCTATATAATTGTAATTCATGTCATTTTGACATAAAGATGAGAAGGAGATCTTGAAGTAGTAGTTGTCTTCAAGATATCAGAATTCAAACATGGTTTGAGCTGTAAGAAGAGATACAATTCAGGTTATTCAGAATCAGTCAAGGCTACCGAGAAGAACATATGACAAACTACTACACATTGAGGTGATATTTATTGAATATATCATAGATTTGATTCAGAAAATGTATAGTTTTCATTTATAGATACTTTATGTTATTCTCTAATCATTGTAACAGAGTTTGAAAAATCTCTTAACAGAGTAGACTTAACAGTCTGTTTGTAAATCTCTAAAACCGAGTACACACTCAAGTAGAGTTTTTTAAATCCTTTAACAAGGTAGATCTAGTCGATCTGATTGTTACTCCTAACAGGGTAAGATCATCAGAAGTGATCACAACTTTTATGCTTAACTAACATACTTTATTATTTGCAGTAGTGAAGAATTTGTGGGTGTCATCCCCACCGTAGTTTTTACCTTCTAACAAGGGTTTCTGCGTAAGCAAAATATTTGTGTTATGTGATTGAATTATTATTTGTTTTCATGAACTTTACATTTACAAGTTAATTGAATGAATGTTGCAAACAATGGATTCATTTGGATAGATTAGTTAACTATTATTTGCAAATTGAGTATTTAGTTAAAGTTTTTGAGGGTACTAATTCACCCCTCCCCTCTCAGTCCATTATCTTTCCATTCTAACAAGTCATCCATAATCACCTCCTAATCATTATTAATCATCCTCTTCATTCCTCTTATCCTAATCATTCTTAATCCATTGATAATCCATCATTTGGAACTCTAATTCTAATCAATTTTCCTAATCAAATTGAGGTCCTAATAATCATCTTAATCATTTCAACATCCACTTTCTTAATTTAATCTCATCATTTCATCCAACACACTAATATCCCCATCATCAAAATAAATTACATAATCCATTCCACTTATCTTCAAACATCCCTAATCTATCCTTCCACTTCATCCATTCTTAATCCAAGTCTTATCCACACCATCTTCTAATCTTCCAGTTTTGGATTAGGACCACCATAATAATCTTTGGACTTTAATCATCATCCAAATCAAATCAAATCCAACCTTGAGGCCCTGCCCTTGCAAGTCCATAATAAAAAATGAAGGTTTAATCAAATAAATCAAAATTATTGAGGCCCTTCCCTCTAAATCAATCAAATCCATCATCTAATCATATCAAAATCCTTGAGGCCCTGTCCTTTTCAAAAAAAAAAAAAAAAAAATCAAACTTGCTCCTAATCCTAACTTCATCCTTTGCAACATATAATTAAAATCCACAAACCCCTCCTTCAAACCATCATGAATATGGATTGGTTTTGCAAAATGGTTGAGGAATTAAAGTTCCAAACCCTAATCCCCAAACTATACCTCCAACCAACCCACTTACCAAACCAATCCTCAACACATCATATCTAATCCAAATTCATTTCCTATTTTACTATTTTTCCTCTACCTTTGATAAGGTAATTCCACCTCATTATCCTCCATCCACACATGATTCCCTCCATCACCCACATGATGCCTCTCAAATGCTTAACCTTGCACCCAAGAAATTGAAGAGCTTAAAAATATTGTTCTTAGTTTACAAAATGGGGGTCAAAAGAAAACCTTTCCATACATATGTCCTCCTGCATTTATCCCAATCCATAATCCTCATCTTCCATCCAACCCAAATCCTCCACCTAATCTCCTACACTTTATGCTTGGTGTCCAAAACCATCATCTCAAATCTTGTACCTAATCCTCAACCTCCACACAATCCTAATCCTCCAAAACCCACATCATTCCTACCTTCCAAAGTTGCACAATCACCCAAATGTAGACAATAAAATCCCCCTTGTGGACCCTCTTGATGTCATATTCCACTTACTTGTTGACCAAAACATTATGGTGTTTCCAAACACTATTCCCTTTGATGAGAGTCAAACCAAACCTACTTGGTATAAGAAAAATGAATATTGTGATTATCATCATAGCAAGGGTCATGATGTCAAGAAGTACTTAAAGTTTAAATTTTTTGTCCAAGACCTTATTGACAATGGAGAGATTGAATTTGAAGATCCAAACCCCTCCATCACATCATCCTCAAAATTCCATATATGTCAAGACCTTGTCCAAAAGTATATTAGCATGAATTCTTATCCCTCTTTAGATCAAAGTGTTCCTCCATCTCAAGATCTATTTATCCCCCTTGATTCACATCATAGTTCCATTCCTAATTAAGATCAAGGCATCCCCTCCACCTCCATCAGTGATCCCATTCTATCCCAGGGCTTATCATCAACTTCCCCCTCCATTTCATGAAGATATTTCTTGTACCCAATCTACAAATTCCCCTCCATGTAAAGATCAAATAGCTCCATCTCATAATTCTATCCCCTTCAGACCCTTTCATGATTCCCATCCATCTCAAGATCTAATCATCCCTTCCAATCCACCACATAGTCCCCCCCAAAGTGAAGATCAAAGTACCCCTTCATCTCCATGTCATGATCCCAATCCATCTCAAGATCCCATTATTCCTCCTAATACCTCTCCCTATCATAATCCCTCTCATGATCCTATTCCTCCACAAGATCCCATCACACCTATCCAATACATCTACAAACCCCATACATATAAACTCAGTTCCTCCCTCTCTATCCAACATGTCTTTCTTTAAGAGCTTATCATTCCTTCCACCTCTCCTCTTTATTCACATGGAATCACATCTTGTGTTCAAAATAATAAGTACCACATTGAAGAAATAATGTGTCAATATTTTGGTACACCTTCCATATCCAAAATACCTCCATATAAACTCAAAATTTCCCATCCCCCATCCTCAAAGCTAAACCCTTCATCGCTTCCATCCATTTTGGGTCCTTACACACATCCATCCATCATATCCAAGTCCACCAATTCATCACCTCAAATACCTCACGAAGATCAATAAAGGCACACATTCACTCTCCATTATTCCATCCATAAACTCTCCATATTGTCTATCCTCATGCACCTATACCATGGCTAATGGAAGCACATGGGATGCTAAAGATAAAATTCATAAAGATAAAAATCCAAAAGAATCCAAGGATCAAAATGTCCCACCTAAAAGAGATGTTCTATCAAAGAAAAGTATGATTCAAAATAAAGAAAAATTCAAAAGGTTGCAAAGGCTCAAAATGAGAAAATGAAAAATCATGTGGATTGCTAAGATACTCATTGAAGAAATGCATCTCAAAGAAAAATCCAAATTGGCATCCAACCTTTCTAATTCAAAAGCTTCCTTCACTCATAAATTCTTCAATCCTCCATCTTCCAACTCCATTTTGGGTCCTTATGTCCCAAAATCCAGTAGCCTAAGTCCACTATTTCCTTCATCTATTTTGGGTCCTTATATCCCAAAATCCACGCTTTCTCCTCCATCTCCTTAAAAATCCCCTCCTCCACTACTCCACCACCCTTCACAGTGTGTGCCAATGATGATATTCCCATATCCTTCCTATATTTGTCCACGAGTCTTCCAAACTACCACCCATCCACCACCATTCATCTCCCACCCTTTCATCCCTTTAATCCAATATTTTTCCTAAATCATTATCCTCCATTGCCCAATCCATTTCATATCCCTTCCCACCTTCATACAAACATCTATGTGCATATATCTAAAGTCCCTTATTCTATGTTAATGGATACCATCCATGGAACTAGATGTTTAATTCCTCCTTCCATTTCCCCATTATCGTTCCCTCAATTTCTTTTTTTCTTTAAAAAGGTTAAAAAATAAAATAAAAAATCATCCAATGGTGAAAACTTGGTAACCAGGTGCCTTGGACAAGTACCATGAAGAAATCCTGACAAATAGGCATCATGTGTAATCCCTCTATCCAATTTCCCTTCATACATGGGGTAAAGTCCTTCTAGCTATCCATCTATAGTATCTTCCCTATCATTTGCCTACCATACCTATCATATCTTATCCATTCACATATCCTCATCCCCTTGCATCCTATACTTGGGGGAAAGATCTATCCATTCCATTCTATCTACCACATCCCCCATCTACCATCCACCATCCTCCTCTTTTGAGCTTTGATATTGGCTATCCTATTGATTCCCTCCATCCATGGCCTTATCTCTACACTATCCATTATCCTATCTAAGTCCATCCACTTTGTCCTTGTTTGATCTTGACATCCTATCCAGATCCTCCAACTTATAAGTCCTTTTCCTATTCATTTCCTTTATCCTCCATCCATATCCATCTTCCTTTCCTATGTCTTTGATCCTAATTATCCCATGCATTTCATCCATTCAAAATCACCTATCCAATCTATATCTTACATATCATATCCTCTACCCTATTCGCACCCTCTATCTCATATCCCTTCTCCAAATCCATTTCACTTTCATGTTATTTCTCTTGCTTAAAATCTAGAGGCAGTAAAACATCAATACATGCTTTGAACAAATACAAGCCTTCATTCCCCCTATGCATGTCCATTATAAACTATCCTTCCATTTCATGTACCCTTTACCCACTTTTTACTCTGGTCTCCCATATCCTAACACTATCCATCTAGTTCATACATCATGTATCCACCATCTTTCCATCCTTCATCCTTTGTACCATATCACTTTCCTCCCCTCATATCCCTTACATACCATCCTTCCATCCTATACATTGTTTTATTCCATCTTTTCATCCTTCATTCTCCTCCCTTTAGTGTGGAGAATTTAACTCCTTTTCCACACAGTTCTTGGATATTCATCCCTATAACCCCCATCCTATAGTCTTCCATATCCTACTCTTACCTATCCATTCATCCCATCTATCTCCTATCCTTCCATCCACTATCATTCCTTAGTTCTCCCTTGTCATTTGTCCCAATCCACTTATTATTTTTCCTATCCCATCTTATCCAATCCCTTAATCATCCTTTCATCTTATTCAAACCATCCTATCTATCAAATCTATTTATCTTCTAATCCAATCTATTTATTCACCACATATACTTTTCAATCTCATCTTATCCAATCATATTCTCTTCCAATCCCATTATATACAGTCCACTTGTCCAAATTAATTAAAAAATAAAAAAAAATAAAAAAATCTCTATAATCCAAAAGATCTCAAGTCAGTACAATCAAGTGCAATCAATACTAATCCATGCACTCCAATCTTACAATCTAGCACATTAGTATTTAATTAAGCCACCGTCTTAAACCAAATCAGGTAATAATCAATTGATCAATTTCAAATCCAATCATCATCATGGGATGTATCCTTCCTAATCCTTGAGGCCCTTACCTCTCACTCAATCAATCAATTAATTGGTTTTCATCTTGACTAGGGGCAATATGTTGGTTTTATTTTGGTTTGTTGTACATGTTTTCTTGTTTCTTGCATGTATTAGCATTTTTTGCATCTTTCATGGTCTTTACATCCTATTGTCACAAGGGCACCATGATCTTCCATATCATGGTGTCATAGGAGATATGGTTGTATTTGACCTTTTTGATCATGTACTTGGCACATGGTCATCTTGGTTCCTCATACCTTGGTGCATAACAACAATTACAATATCAACACTAGGATTCTCTCTCTCTCTCTCTCTCTCTCTCCCCAAAATCCTTTTACATTTAGTTAGTTTCATTTTTTATTTTGCATCAAGACTCCTATTTATTTCCAATCCCTACCATATTTTTTCTCCTCCTATTCATTTTGAGAGAACACCCATGTTCTCTAAGCCGCCCGTACTCTTGAAATGGCATACCACTACCTCCTCATCCTTCCTCATCCTTTCATGATTGGGGAATCTTCCTTTTTTCTTTTTCTTTTATGTTATGTCGATTTCGACACCGCATCAAAGAGGGGCAAAATGAAGACACCTAAAATTGTCCATTCACATTCTAATATTAATTTTTATTAATATTTTCCCTTAACATTATAGTTAACTTTTATTAATTAAATATATTGTTACATTCCTCTATGTATTTAATTAAATAACTTCATTTTCCTTTTGCGTTTAAATTTTATTTAAATACTATAATTGATTAAATTTATTTTAATATATTATCCCTCCATCCCTTAATATAAAATAAAATTCATTTATTTATTTCTCCACTAATATAAAGTTCTTCTAAACCTTGATTAAATTAAATTTATTTTAATTTAATCTATTTTCCCTTTTTTCTAATCTTACCTTTTGCTAATATTCCTCTAATCTTTATTAAAATGTGGATTACCTATAATCATGTGCACAATCACCTTTTCCAAGGTAACCACCTCTCTATCTTTTTTCTCCTCCAATCATTTCAAATTCCTCTTTCCCTCTAAAAGTGAAGTTTCACGTTTGCATTGCCTCTTAATCCTAGCCACTCGTTCCTTTTGCCTCTTCATCTTAGCCACTTCTATTTTGCCTATTAATGTTGGCCATCCATTCTTTTAACTCTTAATCTCCTCCCTCCAATCCTATTCAATTTCTATAAAAAGGAGGTCTCACTTCTCATTTCAACATAGTCATTATATTGTATCTTCTTGCATATATTAGATAATATTGATGTCACATGTTAGGTAATGGAATGAATCTAGTTTTGTTTCAACCTTGCATTCTTCTCTTATTTTATCTTTCATTTCAATCTAGTTTATTAATTTCTTGCATTGCATACTTAGCATGGATATTACATTTTGTATCATCATTTTGTGAAGATTGGGGCAAATTCCTCATACTTGGTCTCAATCCTTCACTCATCAATCATAGTGGGATTTATTGTATTATGTTGGGAGATCACACCCACAAAATCTCTACGAGAAAATCAAACAAGGTTTTGGGTGCCCTTGTTTTAGCTCATCAGAGGTTGTAGTGAAAATTTGGTTGCATTACAAGTTATTTAACATGCTTATTCTAACTTAGATGCTTCACATTTCTTGTGTTTTCATGATTTGATGTATGGTTCAGCTACAAGGATTTTCATTGTATACACATATGCATAAAATAGTTCTAGGTAATAGCACAACAAACACCATTCGCAATAGATCCGATTATAGATCTTCTGTTAGCATATTCCAATCTTGTGCAACTTTGTATGTAAGGATCATGTTTGTATCATAGTAACCATTTTCACAAGTTAATTATGCTTACACACTTTAATGTTAGATATCCACTCACAAAATTATACTTGCATCATACCTCCTTTATCTTTCTCTCACACTCATACATCAAATACAATATGATTTCTATTTATATATACATCCAATAAAATAAATACATATGTCGGCCTAGCCACAAAATATTTCAGATTTCATTTCAAAGGATATTAAATTATAGTTTAACATGCTATCAATGTACCTAAATAGGTCTTACATATGAAGCCTTCTCACCATGTCACCATAGGACCTAAAGATAGGTCACCTATAAGATAAACACATTACATACTGTAAATATTGAAAGACAAACATATTCTAGGATGATGGGAATGCTACAACCAAGTCCATGACTTGATCTGCAAAACTTCTAAACCAACCAATGGATAAAAATAGATATAACCTATCTAGAAATAGAATACATTTATCATATCAAAAACTTTAGATATACTACATGAAAGTCCATGTAGTAGGGATACCTGGAAGAACTTTGAAACATATTAGCCGTATATATCCATCCAAAACTTTATACCACTTTGACACCGAATATAATAGATGTACTAGAAATATATATTTTAATAACAAGAGCAAAAATATATTTTAATAACAAGAGCAAAAACATCTATCATGATAAGCCATTACCAAAATAAACTGCATAGGATTTATCTTAATTGTACAATACCAAAACACAACCCATAGACAACCAACTGGTACAAACATACAATTGGTACAAGTTTTTTACATCAATGTCAAAATGCCAACAAATTTTTAATAATATCAATAGAGAGGACCCATAATATTAATTTAAACTAATAAATGTCTAACCCACTTTAGGTGCTAAATAAATTATGAGAGGACCCATAATATTAATTTAAATTAATAAAGGTCCAATGAGTACTAGGAGATCATGAAATCAATGTGGGGACCTATATATTCTAAAATGGGGATAAACTGAGAATCTACTTATAAATGATAAATTTTTAGGATGGTTCATTTAGACCCCACTTTAGTGGCAGTATGATTCCACCTCATGCTAATGATAAAGTAGAAGAAAGAGAGAGAAAGAGAGATGAAGAACATAGGGAAAAATGCAAAGAGATAAGATATCTCTAAGTTTAAGGAAACAAGCTCCCAAACCAAGGATATTAACTTGTACATTCATGTACAAGGACACATCAAACAAAAATTATAAAGCCTACTAAGATTCCAAGTCAACTAATTGACGAGACCTCAATAAAAAAAATTGTAAGCATCATGCTCGAAAAGCTATTGCAAAAGAAAAAGAGGTCAGATGAAAAGAAAAAGAGCACACATCAAAGATAATATGAGAATCCATGATATAATCTATAGGAATAAAGTGTAGTATGATATGGAATCATGAAGGAGATAAAAGGTTAACTATGGATGACATAGGCTAGCTAGTTGTGTTGTGTTAGGTGATCCATGAGAGAGAGAAGAAATAGAGATGGGGAAATGGTCTAGCAAGTTGTGTTATAATGGTTCCACCCATCAAAGAGAATGTGAAAAGGGAGTTGATGGTCTAGCGCATGCTATACCACTCATAACAAATATATGCAAATGAGATGTTGAATGCTCTACAAAATTATTTTGTGCTAGTCAACCGATCTTGAAAATTCATGCAAAGAAGAGGTCAAATAGGCTAGAAAGTTGCATTATAATAGTTAAACCAATCCTAAGGATAACCAAGGAAATAATTGTATATAAGAAAATCCATAAAAAATGTACTAGGGAGAGCGATCTGGCCCTAGAAATTTGTATTATGATAGTGTCCTCTGCCTGACATGCTTGAACTAATTAGAAAATTTGTAATAAGGAGGCCATATATGCCCCCCCTTAAGATGGAAAAATAGGATTATTTTGTCATCTGAAGGAATAAAAAAGGAACAAGGATAAAGAATCTTTAACAGTAAAGAGGTATCCCTTAAGAAACACACATTCCAAGCCAAAGAGTTCAAGACTCCTAAGGAGTCAAAGAAGGGACAAATGCAAAGATATACAAGTGTAAAGGGGTCCCATTGAAGGATGTTAAAAATAGGAGGGAAGAACAAGAAGGGAAAAATTTACACCTTCCTTATTACTAGGTAAAGGGATTCTTAAGGAAGGATGACACAAAATTAGCCCCCAAGTAAGGGTTTTTTTACCATGGATACCCAATTGTGAACAAAGAAGAGGTTATAATAAAGGATACATACCTCTTGTATAGAAAATAATCATTAATGTAAACAAACAATTATATGTAAGATTGGACTTTTGATCCCTAATTTTTGTTTTCTATTAGTGTCTTACACAGTCATTTTCTAGGCAATGTTGGTCGGTCATCACTGCGACCGAGCCATCTAGTAAAGGTTGAGTTATGTCTAGACTTGTATCTTGTACAATTATCAAGCAGTAGTTACTGTCAAGAAAGTTAGAGGTCACCAAGTACTTCAGTAATAGCCAAGAAGTTTATGTTGAGTTGTGTAGATATATCAGCATCGAGCACCAGTATAAGAAGAATAGTTAATGCCGAGTGTTAGAGACTTCATATGCCAAGCAAGCCAGATTTGACATATGTGTTTGTAATGACACAAACACCAAGGTAAACCATTTTGGCCGGCATCTACACAATATTTTATGTTTTTTGAGGAAAGCACAGAGGTGATTATGCCTTAGATTTTTAATCATTAATCCCTATGTAGTCTATGTAGCCTATCAGATTTAGGGAATTCTTACGCAACATAAGTAGAGAATCTAGATCATTGATCTTGATCTAGAAGGATATTTTGTTGTCTATATAAGATGAGATCTGAACCCTAAAATGATGTAAGAGTGTAAGAGAGTATGGGAAGATTATGAAGGATCTCATATATAGAAAAGAGAAGCATTTTGATATAGGCAGAGATCAATAAGAGTGACTGAACAAGGCAGTGAAGGATAGAACATAGATACATTTGATTAAGGAGATCAAACTAGTATTGGAAGGAGAAGATCTATTATCAACATCACAGTGAAAACTGAAGGATCAGGTACTGATTTATTTTAGCAGGTGAATCAGGGAAAATCTCTTAACAGAGTAGTCCTAACAGGCCTAAGAAAATCTCTTAACCAAGTGATTACTTTTTTGTAAGTTTAAATCCTTTTACCAAGGTAGATTGAATAAGTCTATAAGCTCTTAGTAGGGTAGGCCCCTCATAGGGTAGATCATTAGTTTATGATCAAAACTTTGTAGCCCTAACATACAAACTTTAATACTACATTACTGAAGATTTGTGGGTGTCATCCCCACCCCAGTTTTACATTTCAAGGGTTCCTGGGTAACCAAAATCTTTGTGTTATGTTTCAATTTCATGGATGAAGATTAGAATATTAGATCTATTTCAGTATTGAATTTTATGTTTATGTTATGAAAGTAAATTTATGTCAAAATGGAATTAATAGTAGATATCTAATTCACCCCCCCCTCAATATCTCACTTTCCCATATTAGATTTCCAACATGGATGTCACAAGATAAATGAATGCCACTTAATCAAGGGAAAATGGATCCTTAGAAATGATAAGAGATTGGAATATTACCCTTGCCTCCCAAGTGTGGATACAAAGATAAGGAGAAAGAGGACTATTATGTTACTCATAAAGTATGATTTCACTTTAAATTTTACCACCATGAATGACAATGAACCCCCAATGGAAAGGCTAACAATGACACATAGTGTAGAGAAACACAATAGGAACTTAAAGGTTATTCAAAGTGATCATAATTGAAAATCAACTCATTGCTACATGTTATGTGAATGATGTCATAATCAATGAGTTTATTAATTTTATAACACAAACATTTTAATTCATTAGTAGGGTGGTAATTATATCAATGATACATGAAAAAAAGGAAGATTCATGAGGTTTTTACTATGCTTCTTCTTTTCTTTAGGTTGAGTAAACAACTTAGCATGAGGAAGGTTAGGAAAAATTATTTCTTGATTAAAGCTAGGCATAGAAGAAATATTAGATGGTGAAGGAGAGGATGTTGACAAAGGATGAGATTTGAAACAAAATTCTTCCATAGGTTTATCATGAGTCTTAAATATTTTTTTACACATCCTAAACTATGTTGGAGATTATGAGTTGAATTGTTTCAAGAATCAGGTTGGACAAATAACACGCTAGGCCCTTTAAAGAGTCGTGTGTTAAAATTAGGAACTTCATATTCACTCACAAAAGATGGTGTAAACTATAATGACTCCCAATCATCTTATTTTTATAAAATATTCTCATGGGTGGGATAAATTTTTTGGGAGGGAATATTATGACTATAGATGAAATGAAGAACTAAGCTATCATCATATGCATGAAAGGAAACGTCCTGAAATTATTGAAAGAAACTTGAAACTAAAGTAGAAAATTAAGGTAACAACTCCATTCATATAATGACAATGCAACTACATATGTAATAATGCATGGAATGAAATATTTATGTATTTGTATTATTTTGAAACATGAGAGAATGAAAATAAAATGCGAGAATGAAAAATATTTGTGAGAGACTTGTTCAATTTTTATGTCTTTTTTTTATTTATCAATGAATGCATCTAAATCAGATCTAAATGGCTAAAATGCAGTAATGCAATGCATGAAAAGATCTAAACACAAAATCAAAAGTAAAAATGTTATGAGTTCAGTTCACCAAAATGTACAATAGGTGAACCTAGATATCTAAATGTATAAAATATAGAAAAGGCATGATGTAAATATTGACTAATGAAATGCATACAAAGGAGATATAGACACCAAATCAGAATGGAAATGTCATGCATCAGGTTCACCACAATGTAAAATAAGAAATGGTGATAAAGGGAGATAAATTCAAACTCCTATTGAACATTAGGAATATAAAACATCCTCGATAAAAATATGATTAACAATCTCTTTATGGAAAATATGCCAATATAGTATCTATGCTCTCAGAGTTTTGGTTCCTTTTATTACTTGGAATAGAGGAACAAAGATAAAGATACTATAAAAAATGTCTAATTATAAAATTGGTAAAGATATAAAAAAGATAAAGATGGAGATAGAAGATGATTTGTGTGCACCTCGAAATGAAATAAGAAGTGTGTTGTATTTTTGATAGTCAAAATCCCCAAATCACCTATAATCGTAAATTTGATATCCTGAGGCTAACACCTATCTTTGATATGAATTTGATCTAATTTTTTAAGGCATAGAATTGATCCTAGGGTATAAAATGGCTCCTAGGGTACAAAATATCTCCCAAGGTATAGAATGGCTTCTAGGGTAAAAAATGACTCCTAGGGTACAAAAAACCTCCAGGGGTATAGAATGGCTAGGGACATTCTATTCCCAGGAACAAAAATTTTCTATCATTGTGTTTCCAGTGATTTGACCGAAAAGAATTACAATCTTTCCTTAAAATCTTGTACTTCTCAGATTGAATCCTAATTCATTTTCTACCTATTCCTACCCATAGAAAAATGGGGGAAAGGTTGGGTTGAAGGGGTTTTCCTTTGTCAAACCCCTTTTTAGGAATCAACCTTGAAAATATAATAAAATTTCATAAAGGGAAAATAGAATAGAATCTAGATATGAATCATAAATTACCTTATTCCTTGATGGTACAATTCTTCTTTCATTGTAATATCAAGTGTCAATGCAATAGATTGAACTCCACAAAACCCCAAAAATAAATCATGAAAGACAAGATTTGCACCATGAATGTTGTATTTTTCCACAATTCTCAAAGAAGAAGAAGAATAAGAAGAATTCTTTGAAGATGTGAAGACTTGGATGCTTGAATTGATCATAGATCTCCTTGTGTGAAGATTGTTGATAGCAATGGTGTGTTGGAAGAATGGGAAGGGAGCCCTTTATATAGATATCTTAAAGTAAAATCACATTTAGGTCGACTAGATAGATGTGGAAAATATGCCTCAAACTTTAAAATGAGGTAAAAACCAATCTTAAAGTGAGGAAATAAAATAATTCAAAGGGAACACTTATAATAAATGGCCACAATAAGATTTGGGTGAGAATAAATTAAGAGAGGGCCAATAATATTAATTTAAATTAATAAAGGTCTAACCCACTTTAGGTGATAAATAAATTAAGAGAGGACCCATAATATTAATTTAAATTAATAAAGGTCCAATGAGTACTAGGAGAACGTGAAATCAACGCGGGAACCCATATATGCTAAAATGGGGCTAAATTGAGAATTTGATTATAGATGCTAACTTTTTAGGATGATATAGTATCAATTTTGTAAATTCCACTTACTTTTTTTAATTCTATATTTTGTTTTCTTAAATTCAAAGAGGCCATAAAAATCAATAGCCATCCCTCCAACCTTAATCATAATGAAGGCTGGAGTTTGAGTTTCTCTTGGTACCCCTTATTATCAAGCCTTATATATTACTCTCTCCTACATCCCCATGAACTTTCTCCACCCTTCCCTTTTCCTTTCCTCCTTCCCTTCTTACCACTTCCTCATACTTATATCTATCCCTCTCTCTCCTCCCTTCGAGCATATCTACACCTTGTTTATAGCATAGTTAGGTGCATCCTATAAGGAATATGTGGTAGTCCCATAATTTGTCACCATATGCAAACCCAAAAACATATGACTAGAATAGTGGACTATAAAATCTCCTATCCTTTTTTCATCTAATCATTTAGACCTAAGACCTTAAGCCCTTGTGTTTTCTCACATTTTATTTCTTTCCTTTTTGACCCTTATCACCAAGATATTTCCTTGTTTTATTCTGCCTCTTATTTTTCTTACCCATTTCCCTTCAACTTTATTCATATTTTTAAATTTATATAATAATATATCTTCTTATATCCACACACACACACAAATCCATTCATTTAAATATGTAAAATTATATTTATGTATAATAAATATAAATTTATATGCGTGTCTATGTATGTATGTAGTATTACCTATATATGGATTTTATTTTGTATTTATATAAGTATATTTGATATTTATATTTACGTTGAGTTTTATTTATACATTTATATTCATATATTCATCAATTTTCTACAAATACATATGTCTCAAAGTCTCACAATATTCTAAATACATTGGAAGAGATAAAATAATAATTACCTTAATTGATTCCAAAAGAATCAAACATATAATGAAATAGAATTAATAATTATACTTACGATTTACAATGTACATCTTGTATATAAGGAAAATATTACAATGACTAAGGCCATAAGGTCAACTACAAATAAGATTATCAACACTATTTTGATTTCAAGTCAACTATCTTGATTGACTCTCTTGAATTCTTTACTCTAGGACAAGAACATGATTGAGATCCTTATTTTCCCAACTATGAAACATAAAATTCCTCATTGTTATCCATCAAAATAACTATTTCCCCTACATTAAGGACCTAACAATCTAGATCTGACATGTGGGATGAATTCTAGTACAACATGGTATATCTAACATATATTCCACATAAAATAAAATGCTACATATATTCTACTATAATGTAGTCATGCTCAAGGGTAATCCCAAACATGCAAGTGTCAACATTCTACTAACAAACTACCATATTTTATTGATTAAAATTTCAAATTTACAACAATGGTATTTGAAAAAATAAATCTATTGATTTTCCTTCACTTTCTCTTAATGTCATGCAACTCTTTCTCTTTCATCCCTCTTTTGATTTTCTGATCCAAAACAATCTCAATTTCCTCTATCCTTCAATGCACACTATTACAAAATTATGTGCTCAATCTGTCTGTCCGTCTACATCTTCATATTATCTTATTTTACTGTACACTTTTGATTTTGCATTTAACTTCATCCTCTCCCACTCATCCTATTCCCTTGTTCACCTCTATTTTTACACATCCATGCTCTTCTATGCATTCATTCTTTTTCCCAATTCAATTCAGCTATTTTTAAAAATTTTCTTCATTTTGTTTTAAATTTTCCACTTCTCTTCTCGTCATCTCTTTTTTCCACAACCACTTCCTTTTTTGTTGAGAAAATGTCTCAACCTCACTTTGACTAAAATTTTATTTAATTATTATTGAAAATTTGCAATTATCTTATACTTGTCATGAAAGTTGCTAAAATCAACTATGACAACTTGTAAGATATATTTTAGTTGTGAAAATAGAAAGAACATGGAAAATGGGAAATTAAATGAAATCTTGGAGAAGATAAGGAATAAATTTCAAAAGATCGATAAGATCACAATTTAAAAGAGGAAGGTTTCTATCTTATGTGATTTATTCCTAAATGGTTTTGGAAACCATTTGTGTTTTATGTTTTATCTCTTGCCTATATTTGTAGACCTTAGTTATGGTTTGCATCTACTTTTTAATCTATTTCCATCTGAAATTAATTTGTATTTGTTTATTTGGCTACAATAATTATTAGCATATTTTTAGTTGTATGTTTTATGTTGATATTCAACATTTGGTATTAGAGACAAGTTGGATTGATTTGAGAAGGGGACACCTTTTTTGGAGTGTTTGATTGATTATTATTTTTTGATCGGTCACGTTTGATTGAGTTTTTTGTTGCATTAGGAGAGTTTTTTTTCTTGTAGTTTATATTTGAGATCATGGCTAGCTCATCTTGGTCAGACACTAAAAGTTCAATGATGTTGTATATTAGCTTTGGAATTTAAAGATGGATGATTTCTTAGAAGAAGAGATCAATGGATTATTGTTAATAAAGAGGAGAAATTAGATACTGTGATAGATGAAGATTGAAAATAATTAGATAAAAAGGCCTATGACACTAGTTATTTGTGTTTATTTGATTAAATTCTATTGAATTTTTCAAATGAAACTACTACATATAAATTATAGAATAGAAGATGAGAGATTTACCAAAAAAGAGTCTCATTAACAATTTATTTATTAAAAGAAAGTTATATTTTTTAAATTAAATGACGAAAACTCAATTGCAGAACACTTGAATTCATTTAATCTAATTTTGAGCCAGTTATAGTCAATTAATGTAAGGATTGATGAGTGAATGCACCCTAAAATGGTCGCCTAGATTTTGGACCCCCTTTCATCAATTTATCAATTTCTTGAATCAATGCTTTGCAATATTTTCAATTCAAATCAATTTCATTGATCAAATCATAATTAATTCAATTATTTTAATATTTCCTAAGGTTTGATCATTTTATCCTAAGTTTTATTTAATTAAGAGAACATGCTCCCTTTTAATTAAATAAAAAATCTTTTAATTAAATAATAAAATCACTTTATCCTAAGCCACATTTAATTAAAAGAAAAAATCTCTTTTAAATAAATAAAAAAATATTTTAAATTAAATAATAGAAACCACTTTGCTAAAAATAATAAATAAATAATAAAATAAAAAGAAAAAGAAAAAGACTTTTTGTCTACACATTAAATGCAAACTTCCCAAAATGAGTGGAATCTCCTTTTGCCTCTTAATCTCTTCCACACATCTTTTTGCCTCTTAACCATGTCCATTGAATTTGCCTCTTGAGAATCTTGAGCACATGGATCAACCAAGATTTAATCTCCACCATTGCTCATTTCTTTTTGCTTCTTAATCTTGATTGTCCATTCATTTATAAATCTTTTATAAGGAACCCTATCCTTCTCATTTTTATGCATGGAGATTTGAGAGATCAAGATTTTATGTTATTGTTATGTAGGTTTGGAGAGCGATTTTGGAGAAGATTTTTTAGCACTTGAACTTGGACATTGCAACTTCTTTTTTCTTGTCTTCTTCTCTCATGCCTCCATGGCAATCCATTTAGATTAATATTGCACTTGCATATTAGATTAGATTCATATTTCCTTTCATAGAATAATCTTGCATAAGCATTTCCTTTCATAGATTAGTTTTCTTTCATGCATTGTTATCATATAAAATAACTTTCATTTTTATTTGCATGCATACTTGATGATCATGGAGACTAGCATTCTTGCTTTTCCTTTTTGAATCTCTCATTTTATTCTATACTTTCATGGGCACAAACTAGGTCTAATATGAGGGCCTTCATCACAAACCCTTGCACTCCATGAATAGAGAGCTATGAGTCACAATTTGAAACCTCATTCTTGAGCAATTTCGGATTTAATGACTCATAGAAGTGTGTCAATATTTTAGCACATATTTTTTGGCACCCACCATGGGGAAACCCACCTTTACATGCTTGTTTTGGTTATTTTTGGAGCTAACCCCCTTGTGTAGATTTGCTTTGAGACTAAAACCCTATATTTTCAAAGATTTGATCATATCTCCCAAACAGCTTAGTTTTTTGGTCTGAAAATATTTCTTCAGGTTGGCGACATATCAAAGAAGCTCCAATAAAAAATTTAGAATTTTCTAAGGTATTTTGAATTTTTATAATTTTTTCTTAATTTTTCATAAAAAAAATTAATTTTTGACGCAAATCAACATATGTTTTGGACATTTTTACATTTTCAAAAATCTCTTTAAATTCTATAGGGGGTCCATTATTTGTGTTTTAAATTTGGATACAATATCATAGCTCAAATAGTCAATTTACAAAAACTGGTCTGTTTTGGTAAAATGGGTCTCTAGGGCACAAATGAAGAGATTTTTTTGAAATTTTTACATTTTTGGAAAGCTCTCTATTTTTTAGTAGGAATCTTTATTTTTCATTTCTAATTTTGTGGCCGAAATCATATCAAAAAATTAGATCTTGTTGACTAGGTCAAGTGCAAAAAAAATAAAATTTTGTGATGAGTATGCACTTATTTTTCATGGTTCAATGCATGATATGAGTTATCATTTGGATTATTTGTTGGCTATTATTGCTCCTAACAATTTATTTTTAAATCTAACCTTAGGGTTTGCATGAGTTGGATATACATTATATATCTTGTTTTCTTGTTGGAGAGTTCGTGGCTTGCTTGCACAAAAAAAGCTCAACAAAAATCTACTAAGCGCGTTGCTTTGGACTTGAGGTATTTTGTTGCATCTCTATAACATTTGGATTTTGGGAATAAAATGAATCTCTCATGTGTCTAGCTTGAGTGTTTATTGCTTTCATAGATCGCACTTTAATTTTGGGCTCTAAAAAGAACATAGATTCACTTTCTTGCATATTTGTTTCACATAGTAATTAGGCCTTATGAACACTATTTGTGGCATTCTTGAGAGAGTGGGTTTCTTGTGAAGCTCTTCTTGATGATAGAAACCCTTGCAGGTAGGGAGGATATTGTTACTATCTCACGGTCTTACTTGGTTTAGTCTTCAACATTGATCAATATGTTCTCTCTTGGTCCCACTTAGAGAGCTCGATAGACATTGTTGTTGACATCATGAACCTTGGTGAGGTGGTTTCAATCTTAGTGTGTCAATGAACTTGTTTGCTATGTTTGGGTGAAGTGAAGAGGCTAGAGGATTATGCTCTACTCTCTTTTTGGGTAGTACCAGAAACTCAGATCCTTGAATCTAAACCAAGTCCCCATGTGGTCCTTTTTGTGAGTCACCTTGTTAGAGAGGGTTAACCATAGTGGACATTCCTTTCATTGGGTAAACCATGTGGATGGAACCTCAAGTGGTAATAGCTATTTTTTTCATGGTAGCAACAAGCGCTATATAAATGTCCTTGTGGAAGAAATCTCCACGGGTGTAGTTTCTTGTTGGGATGTCAGATCTCCTTAGCATCTCTGATTGATTAAATTCTCAAAATGTGTCAAAACCATGGTGCACCTGGATTGGAGTTCACCTCTTGAGATTGCAAAAGTTTTAGAGTTGACCATTACTATGAACCATAGTGCAACCAAATTTTTCTTTCTAGGAATATGTGTGTGACTGAAAGACATTTTGAGAACATACACAAGTAGAATCTTTAAGAAGTAGCATACTAAGTCACTATTCTTGTGCATGTGCAAGGTTGCTTTGTCCCTTGCTCATTGTTTGAAGACAATTGTTTTCTTGAACTCCCTGATTGTTGTCTTGCATGCCTGATTAGTGATAAAAATCTATTAATGCATCTAGTTGGTCACATTAAACAAACAAATCTAAGTTTCTGAGTGATAAAAACTTCAAAGATCTCCCCAAAAGTGCTATGACATATTGCTCAACATCAAAATGAACTTAAATGGTATCAAGCTGCACAAAATGACTCTTGGTCTTCTTTCTTCCACATCTCCCATGTCTTCCTAGTCTCCCATTCCCACCCTTTCTCTTCTTCCTTCATGCTTCTTCCTCTTCTTCCTAAACTCTTCACGTCTTCTTGATTCTTTTCCTCTTATTATCTAGTCTACCATCTTCTATTCATCTCTTTTGTCACTTTCATGCTTGATTCCTCCTCTTCCAGAACCATGAATTTCAACTATCTTGTTATGGAACCTCTCTTGAAAATAGATGATCTTGAACTCACTGCTCAATTTGAAAAGTATTATTCCTCCAAAAATCTCATGGGTGATAAACTTAAGACAAAAATAAAAGAAAAATTGATTGAATTAGACACCTTTGCTAGGATCATACACATGATCTTGTCACGACCTCCTTCTTCCAAAAATTTTTCATCTTCTAAGTCTTCGCATCCTTCCTCATCTTCCAAGTCTTACCATGACTCTTCTAGACATTATTCATATTCCTCATTCTACAAGTCTTCTTCCTCCACTAGGTCTTCACTTTCCTCTTCTTCATGATCTCGTTCCTCTTCTACTTCTCCCAAGAGTATTACTTCTCTTCTCAAGACATACCATAATGAGAAACATGACAATCCTTGTGATACCTCTTCCACGAAGAGTGACACATCCATCTTTGACGACTATGATTATGGACAATGTAGTGATACCCATGACACCTCTATTCCTAAGATTCCTCCTAGTCATGTGCTCGTGCTTACTGGAAATGGGTCATCACATTAGATAGATCATGATGGTGATCCATATGATTCTGATTTTGAAAGAGACTTTGATGATTTTTTTGCACAATACCTAGATAATACATCTACTTCTATTAAGGAAGAGAAAGCTTTCCATGCTGATTATAAATGTAAATACTATAAGAATCTCTCCTCTAAGAACTCTCATGCTGAAAATAAAGATTACACTCTTGAGAAAGATTATGTTAATGATGGACTTTTGTTTTGTGATGGTTCCCTTCCATCCCCTACTTCCTCCAATACCCATACATTTCCTAAAGCTTCCAAGTCTTTCAAATCTTTCACAAATCCTTCATCCAACAAAGTTCCTAATACTTTTCATGTGGTTCCCTATAGTTGTCCTCAAGGGCTACCTCTTAAAGAAACTCAAGCTAACCTTCACTTGGCTGCAAATACTTTCAATAATGCTAAACCTAAAGAGCCTAAGCCTTTATACTCTATAATGCCTACTTTAGCTATTCCTTCACCATCTCTTCCAAATTCTTCCATAAAATTTCAACATGCTTCCTTGTCCTTCGAAATGGCTCCATGTCAAGAGGACTCTAAAAATGATAAAGAAAAGAACATAAAGAAAGATCAAGATCAAGAA
This sequence comes from Chamaecyparis obtusa, assembly GCA_027943335.1. NCBI lineage: Eukaryota > Viridiplantae > Streptophyta > Pinopsida > Cupressales > Cupressaceae > Chamaecyparis > Chamaecyparis obtusa. Next base: position 1,711,339 of record BSBK01007489.1, on the reverse strand, counting down.
CCCTCCATATCATCCAATCCTTTTCATGATGTCTCTTATCCGTTCCATGGTTCTTTTGATCCTGCATGCCCTTTCTCATTCATTCCACCATGTCTTAAGTCTTCTCCTAAGCAAGATCAAGCTACTACTTACACCGTTGAGCTTATTGACAATCAAAATAACCTTACTACACTTTCACTTTCCAAAGATGATACTTTCATTAAGGTTATTAAAAATAGTGTTGTTACTTCCAATGTTAAGCCTATTGAAAATCAAGAGAAAAATTATACACTTATGTTATCCAAAGCTCCTTGTCAAGACCAAGGTCTTTCATCTTCTTGTTCTACCACTCCATGTTCACTTCCACTTTCTACTCTTCCTAAGTCTTCTCAAGCTCTGAACAATCCTATCAAATAAGTTTCTCATATTCAAGATGTTCATGATCCTATTGAAAATCCTAACGCTCACTCTAAAGATGCTGATGTCCTCAGTTGTCATATAGATGTTGATGAACTTATTGATTATCATTTTGTATCTTCCACTTCCATCCTTGGACCTCCTCCACCAATACTAAGGGCTTCACATCTTCCTTCCATCTTGGGCCCTTATGTCACTTCACTTTCCCCTCCTAACTTTCCTAATTTGTCATCCAGCTTGGGTCCTTACATCCCTCCATCTCCTATCTTTCTTCAAGATCAACATAGATGCATACCCTTGAATCATTTTCATCCACCCACCCATCTAAACCAGTCATATCCTCCTTCTTCTTCCATAAGTCCCAAGTCTTTTGGAGGTAGCTTGAATGTTCAATACAAGAAAAATAAGCAATACAAGAATTCATCAAAAAAAGAAGATCACCATGTCTCCTCTAATCGACATGAAGGCATAAAGTCAAAAAAGATATCTAAGAAGAAAACTACAAGACAAGTATGGGTTCTGAAATCCATCATTGAAGATATTCTCTCTAAATCATCAAAAATAAATGAAAGGCCTACGGCTATATGGATTCCAAAATCTCTCTTGAAAGAGTCTGATGTTGAGAAAAAAGTGAAGTTGACATTCAAGCTTCCAAAGGCTTCCACTTCATCTTCTTCCAAAAACATTCTTCCATTCCATGTGCCTAAACCACAACCTCTGCTATCCATTCACCATATTCCTTCACGTATTCCTTCATTCACATTTCCTCCATCCTCTCACCACCCTTCAAGGTGTGTGTTGATGTTAATCTTGCCTTCCTTTCCATCTACCCTTTCACAATCCTTCCATTCATTATCCTTCTACCTTCTATCATTTTTCCTCATTTTCCTATTCCTCCTATCTTCCAACCTCTCTCGCTTTACATAAAACCTTATCCTCCATTTTTCTCTTCCATCTTCCTTTCCCTATCAGCATCTTTGAGCATATCATTTTGAATCCTTGGCATATCATGGTTTATCCTTTCAAGGAGAATTATCTAAAAAGCTTGCCTTCTTCCAAAAAAAAATTCAAAAAATAGAAAAATTTAAAATGAAAAAAAAAATGAAAAAATTGAAAATGTGCCTTGGTGGAAACCTGGAAACAAGTGCCTTGGTAGCAAAATTAAAGAGAAATAAATTTTTCCTATGGTGAAAACCACTCCCTTGTGGCGCCTTGGATAAGTACCATGATGAAAACTTGGCAATCAGGCATCATGTGTAGTTCTTCTACATATTTCATCCATTCTGTCTTCTCTCTTTGATCTTGACAATGTTGACCTATACACGAACATTTGGCTATCTTGTGAGCTATCTTACGATGAGCTTGCTTTCATTCCATTCATGTATAGCCTTCATATTTATTTTCCTTCATTCATTCTAGCCTTTTGCTATCCTTTTCCCCTTTGGTCGTGATCTAATAAAAAAGAGTAAAACACGATGCTATTAAGCCTCTTGACATGTCTACTCCTTTGGACTACATCCTTTCCTTCTTTTGCATTACACTTTTGTGACTTATCCTATGTTGGCCTTTCATTGCTTGTCCAAATGTGCTTTACATGACAATTTTTTCCTAGCTTGGGTACTCTTGAAGAGTTTTCCCTTGATGATTTCTTCCCTTCATTCTCCTTCATTCTCGTCTTTCATCTCTTCCACCAGCTTGCTAATCCCTCTTGTCCTCCACCTTGCTAGACATTGGGACTACACAATGTGATCTTGCTTGGGAGTTTGATGTTCATTCTATTTGGGGGCATCCTTTGTACATACTTATTGATCTTGGAAAAATTCAAAAAAATGGTATATTGTTAAAAATTTTAAAAATCAGAAAATGTCCTGAAAAAATGATCATCTTAGTGAAAACCTAGCAATAGATGCTTTGATGTATCTCCAATAAAATTATATATTCTAAAAATACCAAAAAAATTCAAAAATTCAAAAAAAATAGAAAAAGTGCCTTGGTGAAAACCTGGAAACAGGCGCCTTGGTAGAAAAAATACAAAAAAATTATAAAAAGTCCTGAGAAAAAAAAAAAATAATTTTTTTTTTTAAAAAAAAGGAAAAAAAAAATTGCAAAAAAATCCAAGCGGTGAAAACCTGGGAATAGGTGCTACTTAAGGCCTTTGCACCCTTGTTTCTCAGCACGCATCCTCAACACTTTGCCTTTCTCCATCATGCCTTGTCCTTGTTTCGTTGGTTTGGAATTGATCTTTGTATTTGTCTAGGGGGCATAACTATGTTAGCTTTGGTCTCTTGGATGCGTTAGTCTTTAGGACATCTCAAAAATAGTGTTTTTCAACACCACCCCAACTGTATTTTTCAACACAACTCTTGACGTCGAGTGTTTCTCAACACTTCTCGGCTTGGTCTTACCCAGTTTTGTCATGCAATCTTACCTACTTGCAAGCATTCAATCCTTATCTTCAGAACTTAGTATCAGTTAACACACTTAAATTTTTAAATGAAACACTTAATGCTTGATCTATGTCATGATCTTTTCTTTGTGTGCTGACTGTTATTGATTTTCGTTGAGTGTCCTTGTCTAATAAGTCTCTTTGGGATGCATAGCTAGAGGACTTGGGGCATGGGGCATGTTTTTATTTTCTTTGTACTTGTGGGTGTGGTCTTGAACCTCTCGAGTGTCACTTGTTGTTCCCTTGAAACACTTAGGAGATTTGAGACATCATCCTTGATTGTTTTTGCACAACCATTCTATGGTCATCCCGACATCTATGCCTTGATGCGAGCATGGTTTTGCTACATTAAATTGAGTAAGCTAACATCGAAGTCATCTTGACCTTTATGTCTTTGATGCTTATGTTAGAATCTTTCCACATTCCAATCCGATATAAATCACATTCATATCTTCATAGTTGCACTTGTGACTAGTGATGATTGTGTGATTTTCTGATGTCCGTTAATAATGGCCCAATGATGAAAATAAGTTCCTTAACATTCTCTAATGAATGATGAACACAAAATCCTATGTTACAGTTTCTCTATTGCAAGTACACCTTTGCATTTTCATGTAGCTTGCATTGTTAGACTTCATGTTAATTTGCATTTATAGGCTGCATTAAGAGTTTGAGAGGGTTTTCCTTCATCTTTCTTTTGGACTTTTAATCAACTGTGATCATGTTTTGATCTTAATTTCCTTATCTTCTTTCATGATCTCAATCAAAATTTTCTATCTTAAACAGTTGATTGATTTTGAGGCATCCTCTTTCTTGAGGCAAACTCTCTTTCTTCTCTCCATTTCTTTCCACCTCTTCCAAACTTTTGTCTTCCATTCACTTTCACCCCACTTCTTTTCTTCTAATTAAACCTTGGGGCATAATCTTTCTTGATGATCTACCTGGGTTATGTGATCCTTATATCTTTCATATTACATCAAGAACCTTATTTTTAGTTTGATTTGATCAAATTTATCAATTTACTATTTCTCCTCTATCTCATTTCGATTTCGATCACGAGGGGGAAGTACCTATCAAACTTCAATCTTTGATTTATCTTTATCAATCCTATCAATTGCTTCGCTTGGGGAAACCTTTCTTGAGACTTGACAATTACCTATTTACATGGGTGTTGGCCTTATCTTTTTCAATCAACTTATCTTTATCTTGATGTGTTCCCATCCGTCGATCACATGTCTGGGTTATTTTGTGATCCCAAATCGATCTCACATTTCAACTTCATTCTTTGAATACATGTGTTCCCATGAAGATCACACATTACCCAAAGAGGGGCAAATGTATGCACCCTAAAATGGTCGCCTAGACTTTGGACCCCCTTTCATCAATTTATCAATTTTCTGAATCAATGCTTTGCAATATTTTCAATTCAAATCAATTTCTTTGATCAAATCGTAATTAATTCAATTATTTTAATATTTCCTAAGGTTTGATCATTTTATCCTAAGTTTTATTTAATTAAGAGAACATGCTCCCTTTTAATTAAATAAAAAATCTTTTAATTAAATAATAAAATTACTTTATCCTAAGCCACATTTAATTAAAAGAAAAAATCTCTTTTAAATAAATAAAAAAATATTTTAAATTAAATAATAAAAACCACTTTGCTAAAAATAATAAATAAATAATTAAAAAAAGAAAAAAAGAAAAAGACTTTTTGTCTACACATTAAATGCACATCTTCCAAGATGAGTAGAATCTCCTTTTGCCTCTTAATCTCTTCCACACATCTTTTTGCCTCTTAACCATGTCCATTGATTTTGCCTCTTGAGAATCTTGAGCACATGGATCAACCAAGATTTAATCTTCACCATTGCTCATTTCTTTTTTCCTCTTAATCTTGACCATCCATTCATTTATAAATCCTTTATAAGGAGCCATCTCCTTCTCATTTTTATGCATGGAGATTTTAGAGATCAAGATTTTATGTTATTGTTATGCAGGTTTGGAGAGCGATTTTGGAGAATATTTTTTAGCACTTGAGCTTGGACATTGCAACTTCTTTTTTCTTGTCTTCTTCTCGCATGCCTCCATGGAAATCCATTTAGATTAATATTGCACTTGCATATTAGATTAGATTCATATTTCCTTTCATAGGATAATCTTGCATGAGCATTTCCTTTCATAGATTAGTTTTCTTTCATGCATTGTTATCATATAGAATAACTTTCATTTTCATTTGCATGCATACTTGATGATCATGGAGATTAGCATTCTTTCTTTTTCTCTTTGAATCTCTCATTTTATGGTGTACTTGTATGGGCACAAACTAGGTCTAATTTGAGGGCCTCCATCACAAACCCTTGCACTCCATGAATAGAGAGCTATGAGTCACCATTTTAGACCTCATTCTTGAGCAATCTTGGATTTAATGACTCATAGAAAGAAGTGTGTCAACATTTTAGCACACAATGAGGAGGACAAGTGTATTCTATTATAATGTTTATTGTCTGAATCTTGGGATAATTGTATTATTGCAATCAGTGGTTATTTGTTAGATGATTTAAAGTTGGATTCCCTTTTGGGCACTCTACTTTCAGAGGAAATGAGGAGAAGGAAGTCAAAGTGGTCTAAATATGAATTGCATGTATGAGGTAGATCTTAGGAGAAAGGTAATGATAAAAAGAAAGACAAAAAGGACAAGTCTAAGGATTGTTATAAGACTTGGGGAAGGTCTAAAGCACATGGTAAGAGTAGATTGAGATATTGGATCTATGGTAAGTGGGGGTGTAGACACCTAAAATTGTCTTGTCTCCTAGGTGCAATAATTTTACTAATGTCCATCTTTGTTAAATTGTGCCATTCTTCTCACTTCCAATTTCAAATTTCGTATTTCCCTCCAATTCTAACAATTGAATAATTTTCATTAATTATTTAATTATTTAGCTTCTATTTGATATTCTATCAAGATTCCCTGATTATTCTTCTAAAAATTAATTAAATAATTTTTATTATTTAATTAATCTATTTTCTCTAAGTTTGATTAAATAATTATATAACTTAATTAAAACTATTCTTCCTCGCTCTTTTCACCATAAATAATTGATTATTCCAATTGTTATGTGTTCTAAAATTAAAAAGATCATTAATTTATTCAATTTTATATTTTCCCAATGCAACTTCATTTTTCTAAAAATAAATAAATTAGTTAATTTAATAATTATTTCCTATCATGTATAATTAATTAATTATTCTAAATTATTTAATGCTAATTATTCCTCTAGTTCCACCCTCCTAATTATCAAAGACTAATAGTTCCTCTTCAATCAATTTGTTTGACTAATCAATCAATTTAGTCTTCTTAGTCATGTAATTAGTTCATTGATCAATTAATTCAATCTACTCCCAATCAACCATTTTAACTATTCAATCAACTCTATCATGTAGCCAATCAATTGTCAATTTGTCTTAGTCATCTGTCTAATTAGTTTGGTCTAAATTAATCCTAGCCCTTCATTATTAGTCATCACCCCTTAATTTGAACCATTCATTGAAGTCCAAAAATATATAAAATGAAGGTGATTCTCCATTATTTTACAACCATGATTCTTGAATTCTTGTGATGTCATATTTGAGCAAAGCTAAGAGCCAACATTGCATAAGGAGAGAGACAAGGGAGAAGCATTGGTGAATTATGACATGCGTTTATGTTTATTACTTATTTATTTGTGCATGATTTTCATATTTAATTTATCTCTCTTGAGTAGGTGTATAAATTGTGTGACAAGTTGGATCTTGTGTGGTTGTATTCATTAATCTTGTTGCAAGATCTATATATTCAATACTTTACCCCTACACATTCTAGTGAACTTGACATGAAATAATTTTATTACTAATTTTTGGAGTTATTTTTAATTCTATGCAGGTTAAAATTGATTTGACACAACCACTGATTTAATGTCATGATTTCATGTTTTTGACCCACAATTACAGTTTTATGATACACAATTATTCTATTATCTCACAAGGTTGTTTCTATTTTCTATTTGGCAGGGCATTCGATGCAACTATCTGTTAAATGACGTAATCATAGAAAGCAAAGACACAATCGCTCAACCAAATGCCACATTTACCAATTTCAGAGACACAATCATAGATAAAGAGATGCATTTTCCCGTTAGATGTCTAGACCAATAAGAGAAAAGAAAGTTGTTGTAAGGCATGCACCCAAAGATAGGAGGAAAGAGAAAAAGTGAACCAACATGAAGTCTAGGTATATAGTGATAGTTGTAGATCACATAGAATATTGGAATAAAAACCCATGAATAGGTTCTATAACATTGTGATAGGTATAATTTGGTTATCGATCTTAGTAATCTTTATTTGGATGATATATTATTATTATATTTAGGGATTTTTTGTTACTGATTTTAGATTTGCAATTTATGGTGTGGATGCAACATTGGTGTTTTGAATTTTAAAACACCAATGTTGCATCCACAAAAAATAAAATAAAAATCCCCCAATCACTTAGGTTGTCTCCTAAGGTTTAGTTCTTAAAATTTCAAAAAAATCATTTTTGGGTTTTTTTTTCACACCTTATTTTCATACCTTATTCATTATTTTGGCATGTTTACATACATTTTAGTGTCATACCTAGCCATTCTGATCATCATTTTGCATATTGCATTTATCTTAGTCTTGTATTTCTGAAAATTCCAAAAAAAATCCAATAAATTAGTGTCATACCTAGTCATCATAATCATCATTTTTCATATTCCATTTACCCTAGTCTTGCATTTTGAAAAATTGAAAAAATCCCCAAAAAATATCATCTTGTCCAATTGTCATAATCAACATTTTCTGCATTTTCATAGTCACATGCCCAGGATATATCCCTTAGTCAATTTTCATATTCTAATCACATGATTGCAAAATAACAAAGTTCAAATGGATCACAACAATGACCCTACCTTTAACTCAACTAGAAACATAGACTTTTCATCCATGGACTTTAGCATGCTCAGAACCTCATGACACTCCCATAGGGGATGACCACCATTACCCCCTTTACCTTTGTTGGGAGATGGATATTTAGTTAAAAATATTAGGGTACAATGTACCCTAGAGAAAATTGAAAAATGTACTACAATATCCTAAAATCATGGTTGTTGTGGATGCGTTACTATCTACTAACCTCAGTCGATATTTTTACTTGCTTGCACAAAATAGAGAAAAATTACATTAGGATTTCAGATTTCTACTATTGTAGAACAAGTAACATTGACCCAAACACACTTAATTTAGGCTACTCATGTAGCTATATCTTCTCAAATATCCTTGAGTATGCCCTTTGGTAGAGTATTTGATAATGTGACATGTGTTACAACCTCCACAACATCATTTGGAACTCAATATAATAACCTTTTTTTTTCTAGTAATCTAATGATAAAAAGTGACAACACGACTATCAATGTGTCTTCAACTATATCGCAATCTAATTCAACTATCAATCCTCAATCCATAGTAGCAAGTACCAAGAATACCTTTCCAACAACAAATTAGATAAGTACCTCTAATCCTTTGGGACCTACAAGTAGTCAAACCAACACAGTCCCCCAAGGTGTTAGTGCAAACTAAATAGTCACATTGTTACCTCACAAGGAGCACCTCCCAACCAAGGTCCATGAATCATACTTCAAAGTGATCCCCCTAATCAAATGTTAAACAATCAAAATTTTAGGGTATCAACAAATATGAGTGGAAATAATTCTAAAACAAATACTTTTGTGTCAGATAACCCAAAGTTTAACTATGTTGTGCCAACTCAAGTTAGAATGCCATCATATGTGTCCACATCAAACTAAAATCCTATATAAAAAATGACATGTAAATACAATCAAGAACCATCTTATCATAGTGGTAATGCTTTTACAGATCCAAATATGGAAATTATTTCATATGTCCCACGTATGCCTATTGAGATACTTACACAACGGGTTCAAAATATACAAAAAGAGATGACTTATCTTTTAAATGGGTGCCCCTAATAAAAAAAACTCACTAGAAGACTTATTTCCCTAGCCCTTTGAGAATTCATTATGCATGCCACCTTTTCCATCTAATTTTTAAATGCCAAAATTTGATAAATATAAGGAAAAGAGAGACCCAAAAGACCATATCAGAGAATTCTTCATGGCATGCATAGAGGTGGCCCATTATGACACTTATCTAATGAGAATGTTTTTACAAAGTCTCTATAGGCTAACTATGGAATGGTTCTCATGACTTCCTCAAGGAATAAATTCTTAGAATTAATTAGCTAAGAAGTTCATTTCCTACTACTCATAACATTATCAATGAGGTCACAATCATGGATCTTTTCAGTACAAAATAGAAAAATGGTGAAATTTTCTCTTCCTTCTTGAAATGTTGGAGGAACATGGCTTCAAAAGCCCTATTTCATGTCCCAAAAAAAGATAGGATCCTGATGTTTATAGAAAACTATCAACTAGATATGATGTGTGCTCTACATTCATAATATATTGACAACTTTGAAGAACTTTCTTAACAAGGTCTTAAACTAGAGATATCCCTCACCCTAAAAGGCATAATCAAGAACACCAAAGAGACCAATAATAATTTTTCCTGTGACAAATAAAAATATTGGTCTAAAAGAAATAGTGTCACCAATGATGGTGTCATTAATGCCAAATTTATCAATAAATCACAACTTGTATTGTGTCTCCAAGGGACACTTAACACAAATTCTCCCAATACTAATGTCAACCTACCTCAAACTAGGAGTTAATCATCCAATGTCACTAATGACCAAAAACATTCCTCGAGATGAAATAACCCAAGATGAACCTATACACCTCTTGGAGAAACTCTTGAATTTGTCCTAATAAAATTGATCCAAACAAGCACCATCACACTACCAATTTAATAAGACAATATAAACTAGGTTAATTCAAGCCTACATGGTGGAATGATAACAATTTTCATAATTATTACCACACAAAAGGACATTAAACTACAAAAAAATTTCAACTTAAGAGCATAGTCCAAGACCTAATCAAGCATGATGAGATCAAATTCCTTAATAAAATCAATACATCTAATAAGGATCACAACATTTTCAAGAATCCAGTACAGGATCATGATAAAGTAAAAGCCTCCTCTTCTAGACAACACAATAAGACTAACTAAGCTTACAATTCCCACCTACATGTTGTTAATCACATCCATTCTAAGTTATATTATACCATAAACACCATCATGATTAAGGGAAAAGATGCCAAATGTGTTGTAACCACCTTTTGAACAAAAATCATAGTTGAAGGTACCCCCTTGAAACTATCGATACCATCCAAGTCCTGTATTCCAACAATAGGCCAGTACAGTTTATTAGACTATCTCAAGAAGACCTCTACACAAGTATCCATATTCGAGTTGCTACATATATCACCCAATCATAAATTAGTCTTAGATAAAGCCTTACATGAGTCATCTATTTCCCCATACATTGAGGTTGATGAATTTTAATTCATGGTTGGACACTTGGCTGCCAATTATCACGTCACCTTCACTAAAGAAGACTTTTCTACACATAAGCCTTACCACAATGACCCTCTTCACCTCAAAGTACACATCCACCTCCATAAAGTCAAAGGAGTACTTGTATATGATGGAGCTGGTCTAAATATCTATACTTTTCAATTAGTTCTAACATTGGGATACTCAAAGAGTTGTGTGGATTTTACTAAGAAGATCATTATTAGAGCCTACACATCAATGCAGAATGCCCTTCTAAGGCGTCATTACATTACCTATCAGAATAGTACCAGCTAGTCATGAGACTACTTTCCAAGTCTTGGATATGGATCTCAATTATAATATGCTTCTTGGAAGGCCCTGGATTCATGCCATGTAGGCCATACTATCTACTTATCACCTATGACTAAAATTTACTCACAACAAAATAAAGATTGTCATTCCAAGTGATAAAGACCAATTTTTGTACTACACTAATTTCAAAGGATCCATTAAAAATTAGGTACATATTAACCAAGAAACATATATTCTCTCATCCTTCAAGTATATTGGTACATCTATTTTATCCAAGTCCACTGCCTCATCAATGTATAGATTCAGAATCAATGTGCAAGATAAGGGTTGTGGAGAGTATACCTATGCAAATTCCTTTTGTGTAGGAAAAATAATTGTCTCACCAAGGACCGATAGAAATCCAAAACAACCCCTCAAGAGAAATAAGAAACTATACATTCAGTATGAAATCCCAACCATGTTCACAAAATGGGGGGAGCTTGATGAAGAATCTATAGAAGATGATTTATCCAAGGCCTTGGAAAATACAATCAAGGAGTAGTAGAATCAATATTTACCAAAGCTAATCCTAAGTTCCAAGGTATAGGGTACCAACCACCTGAGGAAAGTACTTCAAATACTTAGTTTCCTCACCAAGATGATGTGTGTCCCTTCAAAGAAGTTGAGACATATGAGGAGTACCACCATAAGAATGACTCTAATGAATATTAATTGGATACCCCTAGAACCTCAACTACCCTTTGTCTAAATAATGGCTTTGCCAAATTTGATTTCTTATCATTATGCAATATACCTATAGACTGATGTGCCTGGATATAATTTTTGGAATAAATTTGGAACTTCCTTGTCTAAATCCCATGAGTCTCTATATAAATCCCATATTAACACCATCACATCTATCCATGTATCATATTCCCAAGGTGATGATAACATTTACCTCATATACCCTAAGCTAATATATTGGGATTACCAAAGTCCATTGAACATAGACATTTTTGAGCATGATGAAGCTATTGTTGAGTTCTTGGAACTTCAAAGAGGTGTACCTATCAGTGACCATAAAGATGGATTTTCCATTAATCTTAATCAACCAGTATATTTTGGTGAGTCATGTCCATATTTTAGTTGCAAAAATAATGAAAAAGAAAATATTAGATCTCTAAGTGAAAACCAAAAGGCACCTTTAGATTATTAAAAAGTAAAAATAAAGGACAAATATAAAGGTGAACACCTCTCTGAGGTTTCCGAGGATGGAAGAATGAAAAATTTCCCCATAAATTAGGAGAGATCACCATTATTGGTAGAGAAGACACAAGAGCTCAACCTAGGAACAAAAGAGACTAAAACACTTATTTACTTGGAAACATCATTAACACTAGAGGAGAGAGATCAATTTATCTAGTTCTTCAAAGATAGACAAATCATTTTTTTCTTGTGCATACTTAGACATGCTTGACCTAGATCCAAAATTAGTGCTCCATAATTTACCACTTCAACCAGGGGAAAAGCCTATAAAATAAAAACTTCGTAAGATGCACCCAAGATCACACTCTTAGTCAAAGTATAGATAAATAAATTAATAGATGTGGGTTTTATCAAACCCATATATTATGTAGAGTGTATTTCTAATCTAGTTCTAGTATTAAAGTCGGATGGAAGCATAATAATTTGCACTGATTTTTGAGATCTCAACAAAGTATGTTCGAAGGATGATTTCTCTCTTCTAAATATAGACATTATAAAGGACCTAACAACTAGATACAAAATGTTGTCATTAATGGATGGTTTCTCAGGCTATAATCAAATAAGAATTGTGTTAGAGGATCAACACAAAATAGATTTCACATATTTCTAGGGAACGTATTGCTGGAACATAATGTCTTTTGGATTAAATAATGTAGAGTCATATATCAAAGGGTGGTGACTACAATATTCCATGACATAATGCATGATCTTATGGGAGATTATTTAGATGATATTCTTGTCAAATCAAAAGAAATATTTAAAAACTTACCAATACTAGTGGTTGTATTTGATAGATTTGAAGAAATAAAAAAGTCCACCTAAACCCTCAAAAAGGTGTTTTGGGGGTACATTTGGAAATATCCTTGGATTTTGTATTTTCCTAAATTGTAAGAACTCAATTAGTGTAGAATTTCTGGATTTATTTAGCATCCACCTTAGTGTATTTTCATAGTAGGACTTCATATGGAACTTAATGGACACCTAAATTCAAATATGGGTCCTCTATCTTTTCAATCTTGTTCAAAATTGAGCTAAATACCACTAGTACATTTGACCTTATTTTTCTACCAACATTTTTGACCATCAATTAAAAAGGTTTAAGTTGGTCAGATTATAGAAGGAAATCTTTCTTTTTTTTTTAATCCATGCCCGTGTTGGTCAAAATTTTGACCAATACCATGTATGTTGAAATATCAATGAACACGGGCATAACTTTTAAAAAAAAGTTTCATTTCTCATTTCATTTTAATGGGAAAATTTGAAGGAGGACTGTAGCGCGCGAAGGAGGACAAATTTCTCATTTCATTTCCATCTTCGAAGGAGGTTTGGTTATCTTTCGAATATGCCATTTTTTGTTTCAGGCTCAGGGTCAGTCATTGTAATAGATAGACAAATTTGATGTCACTGCAGAAATGAAATTGGAAACATTTTGATATGTCCACGGAGTGTTTGTTTGATCAATGAGCCATTTCATTATACATAGTCTACTGATTTGAAAGATAGAATGATTATTTTCTATAAAATAACTTTAGGAATTGTTATTTGAAACTCTTGAATTAGTTGTTGATAGTCGTGTTCTTTGTTTTTATTCACAGTCTATCATTTTTATTAGGGTAATGTATCATAATACACCCAACACTCAAATTTGTATGGGTTGTCGAGTTGCTTCCTGGATAAAACCCTAGGCTAAATATAAGTCATGTATTTAGCCAGAGAAAGGAAAATATGTCTGCAACAGTATAATATTGGAAGGTTTTGAAATTGAGTCATAGATCGGGTACATGGATCTCTGAAACACTAAAGTTTTATTGGTGATTGTAACCACTAATGGTACCCACTATTTAAGCAGTCTAGATAGATCCCAATCTAACCTGATCAATTAGATTTGGAGGGTCTTTGGGACAGTCAACAGTGCTGGAGAATATTGGTTAAAATTGTTTGAAGACTTAGTGGCATATTGATAGACAACTATGGGGCATAACCCACACCTCCACCATGGGTATCTGCTAGCCATGTGATGCTCTTTGTGATCATGCGGGTTTGGATCATCAAAAATTTGGGAGATGGAAGCCGCGTGATGCCCTAGGAGGACTGGTTCAACAGACCAAGTCTCCACCCTTCACCTATGGCCTTAGCCAGTAAATCCTCACTCCTAGAGGCCCACTTCCTAGGGTCTATTGAACCAGTCCTCTAAACTCATTCCCAAATTAAAAAAACTGCATAAACACTTCATAAATGCTCCCCCCTTACATACTTCATCACCAAAAATCTTCATCCTTGAAGCAAACCAGTTTCCATTTGACTGGTGTCAAACCAGGCATGTTCTCTGTCTAGCTCATGGATTTTCTCTATTTCTCTTTTCTTGAAGATATCTTTATGTGGTTTGGAAGTTGTGCTCACAAATATTAGAAGATAATATATTCTCTACATTTCTAAAAAATTTAGAATTTCCTCTTACAACTTGGGGAATATTCTCATATTTTCTGCAAGTTACTTCTCTTCAAGTTTTTTATTCTCAACTTAACAACAACAACTATGACTCTAATTGATAGGCATCTCAAAGACTGGTTGATTAGTTGCATATGGTGATAGAATTCTTAGTTTCAATACGTTTGTACTAGCCTAATTAATGTGACAGTGTGTTGATGGTGTTGAAGGAATGTTTAATATCATATGATATTCCTTTATGGTCAAGATGACATCTTTATTCCGTTCTGGTACTATTTGATGATTGAACTAAATAATTAAGAGGATAAGAGGCTTGTTTGCATGAACTAAACTGATTGTAGATCTTTTTTGAAGTTTACAATAGCTTTGAGAAGTGTGTCAATATGTTTTGGGCTTCATTTATCTCTAGGGTTGGTTATCTTTCACTTTCCCTTCATCGTATAAGTTTTTCGGGCCAACATATTTGGTCATCTTACATTTCATGTTTGTACATTTTAATGTGGCTGACTTGGAAAAGTCTATTTGAGAATGCAAAGGATATAATGAAACATCAAATCATTTAGAATGTGAGAAATTTTTGGAAGTTCGTTTGATTGTGAAGTGTGTGAGAAAAATGCCAAATGATTATTAAAAGAAATGAGATAAAGGTATCTACATTCAAAAGTGTTTGAAGTTTCAAGTAGTGTGATAAAGGCTGCTAATTGTACACATTTGTTGTGGTGGATATTTTTTTTTGTTCTTCATGTAATATTTTAAGGTTGTAGCCTCGTCTAAATTTTATCATTAAAATTGAGTACTAAAATATCTTTGGTATAACCATAAAGCCATTATTTCAAGGAGTAGTCTCTTCCTTGTGTTTTAGATGTAAAATAATTTATGTAAATTATTCTATATTGTGGCTTTTATCACTGTGGTTCTTCCCTAGCTAGGTTTTCCATATAAATCTAGTGTTCACTTGTGCAATTGTGTATAATTCGTTATTCTTTCATTATTACATTGTTTCTGATTCATGAAGTAAATATTTTGACATACGAAGTAGTAAAAAATTTAAGGTTTTATCATACAATTTATTCAACTCCCCCCACTTTGTTGTCTTATGTGCTCAAAAATAAAGAAATACTACAAGAAGATCAAAAGAGAGCTTGACAAGTGTCCATATTATAATGAATGAGACAACACATGTTGAATAAAACTCAATCTAAATTGCACTCCTATGTTCAAAGAATAAATGAATAAAGAACCTTTATATAACTAATTAGATAATTTTTCCTAATTACCCCCAACATATTTTATTCTTTTGGCTAATTTCATACTTTACCTACATTATTTTATGATATGCTACGATATGCCATAAACTATTGATCATGCATTTACCATTATCTAGATACAAGGATGAATTAGGGAGTCTTTTGGGTTTCATTGCTCACAACAAAGTTATGTGGAATGATTATATGGATATTTTGACTAGAAAATATACATGAATATCAAAACTTAATATATTGGACTAATTTTTGTGGTAGTAAATATTATTGATTGAAGTTTATTACAAAACTTGGTCAAGTAAATCTATATTATTTTTTATTCAATGGAAAGATATGTTGTGGTGGAAACAAATTTGGAAGGTTGACATTCCTTTTAAAATGACATTTTTTTGTCTCTCTCTTAATCGTAAAGTCTTAACTTTGGATTCACTTCAAAGAAGTGGATGGTAGAGCTCTCATAGGTATATTCTAGAATGTAGAGGTTATATAGAAATGATTGAACATCTACTTCAATATTTCTCATATTTTCAAATTTTTTTTGTTGAGCTTTCTATTATATTTGGATTCTCTAACTCTTGCTAGGAAAATACACTTGTTGATTTCTCAATACATTTGTTTGAGGCAAAAAATAATAATAATAATAATAATTTAAGGCATGAATTTTGTGGTGGCCCAAAGCACATTATTTTAACAACTATTGTATTCTATTTTATCCTCCTACCATCCATATTAGATTTGACTTTGAACTAATAACATCATAAAGAAAACTTCAAACTACCAAACTGATTGTACCCTACCAGTCGCTGTCCTAGGGATACCAGTCCAATATTCCTAATTCAAAATGCAATGAAATAGTAAAAAGAAGGCATGGAAAGGTAAGCAATAACTAATACAATGTTTGTACATTGAGAACCAAACCCAAACATGTTTCAATCCATCCTAGGAACTCACTGTTCCTGGACTGTACCGTGAGACAGAGAGTAAATTATAGAGAATAAATATAGTTTTATTGATAAAAAAAACTTCACTACAATACTTTGTCTCCCAACACCAACTCTACATACATCCTACCCATGCCTACACCTGCCAAATAGGCTTCCAAAGCCGGTTACCTTCCATGAGTATTGAGTTAATTGAAATCAGTACAAATAATAAATTATAAGTCATAAGGTTTTAACATTATTATGTAATTTAGTTTTGCTTTATTCAATGTAAACAATGGAGATTTGAGTTTGAATTTTTAATAGATATGTTATACATTTATATGTATCATTTTTTAGTGTTCAAGTTAAAAAATCTATTATAATTTAATTAAAAGAATACGAGGTGAGCAATTGGGCACACAATGGAATTCTAATCATAAATTTTATTGGCTCATTGCTGAATCTATTTTTAATGCTTATCTAAATCCCATCAAACTTGACCCACTCAATTGGATTTGCTAGAATTTACTTGATTATTAATGTTGGATGTTATTTTAATACACTTGATATAGAATCTGCAGGTTGCAAACAAGTCATCCTTCTTCCACCAACAAGTCATTCCATTCAAGAAAGACCATGTCTAACGATATCAATGCACAACAAAATAGGGAGACAATTGCTAGACTGTGGTCTAACTTTAAAAGAAAAGGTGACAAAAAATGTTATTGTCCTTGAAAAATTTGTAAGGGCTTAAAGACTCGAAGATATCTAATCAAAATAGCTAAGGAACATTATAGGCAGCATGGTCACATTAAAGGGGGAAACAAATTTCCTCCATTGGTATGTATTTTAATCATTTATAAAATACATAAGACATGATTTGATGATGACATCATGGTCATGGTTAATATAAGGTCATCATTTTCATATAGGTCAACCACCCTGGGTTTCATGTTATGGACCATGACAATCTAGAGAATGTGGATTTCCAAATGAGGGAACATGGAGGTGTGAATATAGAAGTAGAAGGTAATGATCCCATGGAAGAAGACCACGATGATGAAGAAGATCACGTTGATCAAGATGATCACGATGATCAAGATGATGATGATGATGATGATGTTGATGCAGACCTTGATGTACCTATACTTGAGAAGGCACAAGAGCCCCTATATGAAGGCTCCCAAACAACTCTTCTTGCCACTATATTGTTGTTGGTGAACTTGAAGGTTATGAATGGTTTATCCAATGTAGCAATGACACATATGTTAAGGTATGTCATCTTTTTTCATTATTTTAGTTGTAATTCCCTTACAATTAACATTGGGTGAATCATGTAGCAATTAATATTCTTTAAATTAAAAAATTATATTTTTGGTCGTAGGTTGATAGGTGAGTGTTTGTTACCACCATCAAACATTCTACCTCGCTCATACCGATAATTATCTGCCATTATGAAAGATATTCGAATGGAGTATCAAACAATACATGCATGTCTGAATGATCATATTATCATAAACAACGTGAATTTGCAACATAATTCCCTATTTGTCATATTAGTAGATATCAATCAGATTGAATAACAAAAAAGGTACCTCGCAAGGTTCTTCGGTTTATTCCCATTATTCCATGTCTGCAATGATTATTTAGGTACAATAGCTTGGCACAATTTATGGATTACCATGCATGCAATAGAATTCAAGATGACATTATGCGAATGCCTATGGATGGTTCGACATTTAAGGAAATAGAGGAAAAATGGCCACACTTTCAAGAAGAACCTTGTAATCTCAAGCTTTCATTGGCAGTGGACGGTGTCAATCCATTTGGAGAGATGAGATCTACTTACTCAGTATGGCTTGTTTTTGTTATCAACAATAACATTCCTCCTTGGATGTCCATAAAGAGGGAGCACATAATGTTGGCATTGATTGTTCCAAGTATTTTTTCATTTAATAGTCATCTAAATTAATTTATTATAAATAATCCATCAAAATGGTCATAATATTTATGTAATATTTTTGTTCATTCAACTAGGTAAGTACCAAGTTAAAGATATCAATGTATATATTGAGCCCCTTATTGATGATTTGATGGTGTTATGGAATGGGGTCACTATGTATGACATCTCTAGACCAATAGGACAAAGACAATTTCAATTCCATGCAATGCTTGTATGGACAATACATGATGCCCCTGGGCTAACACATTTTTGTGGTATATTCTCTTCTTAACACATCTTTTTGGTATGTTATAGTGCTAACACAAATTTAACATATTTAATCCAATTATACACGATGTTGTAGGTCTTCAGACAAAAGGAAAATTTGCATGTCCAGTTTGTGGTCCAAAGATGAAATCTTGTCATTCAAAAAGTTTAGGAAAGCAGGTTTTCAATGAGAATAGACACTTTCTCCACAGAAACTATAAGTACCGAATTACCGAAAAACATCTTTTCAATGGGAAAGAAGAGACTACATCAAAACCACGGAGAATGACACCACGCCTATGGAAGTTGGAATACGATAAAATAAATCGTCGAGGTAATGTCATTCCATCTGATGGTTTTTATTTGAAATTTATATTTTGATATTGTGTTTTGTTTACTAATGATGTAATTGATGCTTGTGAAGGTCGTCAAGGCATTAATGACCAACTTCCAAAAGGACTAAAAAGTTATCCTACGCAATTTAGTAGGTTGTCATACTACAATCAACTCCCAATTGTGCATTTGTTTCATCCTATGCATATTGGAAAGAATGTAACAGAGACATTATGGAAAATCTTGGATGGAAGGTGTGACAAAGACAAAATTGTCAAAATTTGTAGTGACATTGAAGGATCCAACCATGCAATGAAAAATGTCATTCAATCAAATAACAATGGAGACCAGATTGATACAAGTGCCCTTAGTTGGTTATTGTCAAAGCAGCAGAGCAATGCTATAAAAGAAGTCATAAAAAAATACAATTTCCCACAGGGTTTGCTGCGAACATAAACGATCTCATATCAAAGAAAAGTGAATTTAGGCCAGGGATGAAAACACACAATTGGCATATATTTATTAAGGTAATTCATGTTATTTTGTATTCACCATATATTTGTATACTACATGTAGTTCTCATTGCATTCTTTTATAAAATATTGATAAGATCATTTTACAAATATTGCAGTACGTTCTATCTCTATCTCTCCCACACCACTTCGCCAACAGTGTCAAACAAGTTATATATGATCTTGGAAAATACATGAGGTGGTTGTCATCAAAAGAAATCAATAAAGAAGATATAAAATATTGGAAGAGGAAAATTCCTCATCTTATGTGTGAAATGCAAAAGTGTCTACCTCTAACTTTTTTCAATGCACAAGAACACTACCTCATACATCATGTTGAGGAGATTGAATTGTGTGGACTTGTACCAACTAGGTCAATATGGATGGTTGAGAGGCACTTGAAATTTTTGAAAGGCTTGGTTTGACAGAGAGCACATCCTGAGGGTTCTATGGTGGAGGGATATATGGTATACCGGACCATGGTGTACATTAGTGGATATCTTCCTAAGTTTGCAACAAAGATCCATGTAGATCGTATTTGGGATCCCAACTCCATTAACAAATTTGAAGGGGAGTACTTGATGGGAAAAAGTAGATTGAGGAAAGTGAGAGGTAAATATAAGATATTATAGTTAATTAATTCTTATAAATCTTCAATATAAGTTATTTATAATTGGTGTATTTTTTTTATACAGTTGGTCGAGAGTGGGATGCAATACATTTGTATATTGTGAACAATCTTGATTAGATGATAGTATGGATTGAAAGATGTCAACAAAATAGTTTCTCATTAACATGGGAAGGTGTTGCTTCATTGGTTAGAGAAGCTCATTGTAATAGAGATTTCAATGTTACGCCAATAGTAATTGATCTAGCATATGGTTTAAGAGGTAGAGAGGTACGTACAAATTTATTAATGATCATGACTCATATGTTTTGTATCAACTCACGATGCAAATAATTTTCACACGCTTGAAAAATTGTAGGTCAAGCACCACAAAGCTATGTACTATCACGACCAAAAATTTCACATAAAAAAGTTGGATGACACGAAGAAACTTGCGATTCTGGGATAATTGCAGTTTTCGAGATCACTAATATATCATCTAGAAATGACATACATCCTCAACAATCTCAAAATTGATACTATGGCATCTTGGATGATATAATTGAGTGCGAATTTAACTCCTTCAAAGTAGTTCTATTCATCGTCAAATGGTACAGGCTACGACTGAATCAAAATGATCCAAATAGAACTGTTATTCAACATGATAATGGATTTACAATGATTAATAGAAGGTCGTTTGAGCCAGTTAGAGATGAGCCCTATGTTCTTCCAAGCTAATGTGAGCAAGTGTTTTACTTAGAGATTCCACATAAACATGGTTGGTCATTTGTTGTTAGACATGATCCGAGAGGAAGGCCGATAAAGTATAATGTTATGGAAGAAGAAGATATTGAAGATGATGAAGAAGTGCCAAATGATGAAGATCAAGATGATGGTGATGATGATGATGATGATGATGATGGTGATGATGATGATGATGGTGATGGTGATGATGGCGATGATGATGGTGATGATGATAGTGGTGATGATGATGATGATGATGATGTCAATGATGATGAGATGGATGAAGAAGATGATCAATGACATGATTGAAATGTACAAGGTATATAGGTGATTTAATTATTTATATATATTTATATTGATTAGTATATATGTTTAATATTGATTTATTGATTTCAATTCTAATGATTACATATTTATTGTGTTCAATTCTAATGATTACAACATATGTGATTTATAATTACCAATTTTTTTCTTACGATGCTCAATTAATTGTTGCTAATACATGTATATATTGTGTTTGATTATCACTCTTTTTGCAAACAAGCAATTAACTACAGACATTGTCACCCCTTCTGTTGACAATCTTGCATTCCGTATATAAGGTAAATTTGTTCATGTTTATGATGTTGCATATGTTTCATGTTGTCTTCTAAGTTATTTGTAGCATACGTATCATGTAATTTTTATTGTGTTCAATTCTAATGATTACAACATATGTGATTTATAATTACCAATGTTTTGCTTTCGATGCTTAATTAATTGTTTTTGATACATGTATATATTGTGTTTGATTATCACTCTTTTTTCAAATAGGCAATTGACTACAGACATTGTCACCCCTTCTATTGACGATCTTGCATTTCATATATAAGGTAAATTTGTTCATGTTTACGATGTTGCATATTGTTTATTTTTTCTTCTAAGTTATTTGTAGCATACGTATCATGTAATTTTTAGCTAACTTATGATAAATTATTAACATATGCAGGAAATTTAACCCCTTTGGCGTGGATCGTGCACATTGACATGGATCAGTAGGTATAAGTCAATAAATAGACATAATTTTCTTATATTCTTCTTGTTTATCACTGAGCATGTATGTTATAAATAGACATATTATATAATCATATAATGTATATATAGACAAAGAAGAATCGTATAGACATATAATTATATAATCACTTTCAACTTAGTACATTTTATATCTCCCACGTATAGACAAAGAAGAACCGTACGTATGGGTCACGACTTGATTATTCTATATATATTATTTAAATATTATCAAAATTCTATTTGAAGTGGGGACGTGACAATATCTCATTTGATGGATTGCAGGACCCACCAAATAGGTACTTGTTAGATCTATCTACATCGAATGAGGAAAATGAGGGAATGGTAGATGAAAGTTCTACATGTAGTACGGCTAAAATGGGGAGATCAACCAAAGGTCAAAAGATTAGAAAAAAATTTGATAAACGCATGCAATTTTTCCTTGCTAAAGGGGGGTCATGTTCTTATGATGATGAGACCAAAGGCGACATCAAGGTGCCCTTTTGGTACACACATATTGAGAAAGAATGGGTACCTAATGAGCTACCTCCAATTAACACTGATTTTTATGTTAATGAGAGGATATATCACATAGCTCCATCCTCATTACATGGTTTGGGCCTATTTTTCATTAATGGGATAAAGGTATGTTACAAAAAAGTTGTTGAATTATTCAAGTATGTTGGTTCGTGTTACAATTACAATGATTGGATGCGGATTGTTCAATATAAAAAAAGTATGTGTAGGTATGCACTATCAGCAAATTATATACAATGGAAAGAAAATGATCAAAGTAAAAGATTTACAATGTACATTGATGGGAGACTAAAAGCAACAGGTAATATTGCGCGTTTTATAAGTAGTACACAACCTTCCTCAACTAATAAGCAACCCAATTGCATATTTGAGGCGCATGAGGGGAATCAAGTTTTTGTATGTGCAATAAAATCAATAAGTGCAAGGGAAGAACTACTAATAGATTACCATTTAAATCGCATAAATACAAACAAAGTTACTATCATGAGGGTGGTAAGTACTATATACCATTTTATTAATAAGTTTTTTTTGCTAAGTCTATTGCTTTTAGTTCACTGAAGTTTTTATATTTAATCTTTGTCACAGGACGATATGGATTCCCCACATGATAGAGGCCACGAGGATGCTCCTCCCACCCATTCTTTAGCAATGGTAAACCTTATTGAAATTGTACAAATTAGATAGTTGAAAAATATTATATTATTGCGTTATTTTATTTACGGTTTTGGAGTTTTTATGATAGTTTTACTGATATTCCTATCACAATTTGATGTTCAGGATAGGGGGAAAGCACTTGCAGCAGCAGAGGCAATAGCTACCCCTTCTAATGATGATATCACAAAACCACCTAATGTAACAATTATGTTGAGGAAAAAACTAAAAAAAATCAATTTAGAAATAATGAGAATTTTGGATGAAGCAAATCCAACTGAGGAGATGCTAAAGAGGCTATCTGAATTGAAAGCGCAAGCATGTTGTTATGAAGTAAGCAATAATGAATCTTTAGTTATAACAAAAGTTCAATAAAGGTTTATATTTTATACTCTTTTATGTTGTGAAGTAAAATATGTAATATGTGTTCTTGTTACAAGATTTTTTGGAAACTCTAGAACTTGGTCAAGGACAACTCGGTGAGGTCGGTACTAGCAGAGCTCCGACTGCCTCAAGTAAAATAATTCTTTAGTTGACAAGTTACAAGAAATTTTTTCTTTGGAACATGCAAAAACTTCTTAAGTTAACTCTTACTTTTATTATTTCAGAATGTCTTTGCTAACAATGTATTGTTCAGGTCATCAAGTGCAGGCAACTCCTCCTAGGAGGTCGACGGACGTCCATCTGAGATTGTTGACAATGTCAAGTGCAATGTCGGCAACAAGGGGCATGAAAACATTGACACCTTCATGGTCTATGCCTGGTAAATCCTTGTTTTGCTATATTTGGTTTTGTGTTAATTATGATTTGATAATTTGTACTTTAATCTTTGGTGCATCTCATAGTGGATTAATTTTGTGGAGTAGTAGTTACACCGGCATCATCTGGTACGCTAGATATAGATCATAGTACATGTATTGGTGATAATTCACCATCATTTCCTGGATCTACCTGTGTTTCTAGCACGAGAGTTATGCAAACGTCGAGTTATGCAGACATCATTGTTGATTGGTGATAATGAACTGATGCCTTTAAAATGTCCTAAGCTTCCAGGTACTTTTTAAAAAAAAAAAATTTATATTGTAATATGCATTTACCTATTCATAACAAGTTTTGGATTGATTATCCCATGACATTTTTTGCAGGAAATGATTCATTTTATAAGACACTTTATGACCTCACATTGAATATATTCGAGCCCACCATACATACAAGGTGGAACATCATAAGTGAACTAACCTTATCCCACTATTTTTTTTTCATATCATTAATTGGTACAATATTTTTCCTTTCATTTGGGTCTTTTCTTTTACTATATTCAAGGTACACAACTTTAGTTCATTTTTCTATCTAACAATTTTGTGTTTTTTCTTAAAAGGTGGAACTTGCAAGAAAAAAATTTAAAAGATCAGCTCATTAAAGATTTAGAACATGAGTTTGGTAGTAATATTTTTGAGGAGAAAATTTTTTTAGAAAAAGTTGCCAAACATCTAAAGACTGTGAGGGACTCATATAGAAAGAGTCTTGTCCAGAACTCAAAGTACGAGCGTCCTCCCTTTATTCCAGTAAGGGATTGGAATGAGTTCATTTTGGATGCAGGAGAAAGGGGATGCTCAAAGAGGAATTACACTATAAAATGAGAGAAGAAGGTATGCACTAGTATTAACTACTAGTATAATGTAATAATGCACTAATTAGTGATCTTTATATCTATATCATCTAACATATTTTAAACTTTTCATAGGTTGCAGGACACATCAAAGGCAACAAAGGCCAGGCTACAAAAGATTGGGCAGCATAGACTTGGCTTTGGTGGATATTCCAAAGTTAAAGCATGAATTGTAAGTACCAGTAAATGAATTGTAGAGAAAAATTATTTATAAAATGAAAATAATTTTGTTTAATAAAAAAATGCAGGGCTTTGAATTTAATTTAGAGGCCACGACAGAACACAAAAAAATTGCCTTCAAGGAAGGCTATCAAGCCATGGCTGAATGCCTACGCCAAGCTTCCATTGGCCCATACCAAGAGTCTCCTACATCAATTGAACAAGTAAATATGCCAAAAAATATATTAGAAATTGAATACTTGAGCAACAATCTATTTTATAATAATGTGCATGACATTGCAATGCAGCCTCTTAATCGTAATACAAATCCTACGCCACATGATGAAGCCCCTGATGTACATCGTAGTGTCAATGAAGGTGTTCATTTTCTATTTAAAATTAATTATGTAATTATTAATACAATTTAACATCTTAAATTGAATTTGGTGTAACCTTTTTTGTGTATATTTTAGAGGATATAGAATGTCATGCTGAATGAGTGCCGGAGGATGTTCAGACTGATCACCATGTAGATCATGTGGCACATTCAGGTAAAGAAAATCTATGTTTTGTTCTTTTAAATTAATTTTTTGATTTATAGTTCTTTTACTTAATTAAATACTTGTAATTCACTAATATAAAATGGTGTGAATTTAACTCATGACGTAGTTGTTATTGCAACGGACTCCTCTTTGGTGTAGTGGCCTCCTGTTCTTAAACAGATGAGGAGGAGACATGCGTTGCAATTAGAATTAGTAGAGGAGGGGAATGACAAGGACATTGATCTTCCTCTTAGAAATTACATGAAAAAAAATAGCAAGAAACCCAAAAAGAAATGATTATAATTAACATTTTTTGGTAATGAAAGAACGTTATCTTAATGGATGTAATTTTGTACTAGTAATGTTGATGAATGATGTGTTAATGAATTATTCATGAATGTTGTGTGTTAATGAATTTTATGTGTTAATGAATTTTATGTGTTAATGAATTATTCATGAATGTTGTGTGTTAATGAATTTTATGTGTTAATGAATTATTCATGAATGTTGTGTGTTAATGAATTTTATGTGTTAATGAATGTTATCATGTGATTATAATGATTGAATGCTATATTTCAAAAATGGATGAATGAATGAATGTTATTAGATGTTAATGGGGAATTTAGAGTGATGTTAGGGGGGGGAGGGGCCAAATGAGCTTCCACCTTCACGTGGTTGGCCTTGTTAAGTAGAGAATATTAAACTATTCTCAAAACCAAGTGAAGCTCAAACTTTAAAGATAAGCTTAGAGTTAATAGTGATAGCCAATTAGCAAGTTGAAATGAAGTTCATCGTTACAAGTATCTTGCATTCTCAATGTTTGGAGCATTATTAAAAGCACTGTTATAAACATTTATTACTATTATGACCATAATTTATGACCATTTTAGTAACTATTCTAACATCGCTATATGCTTGTGATTTTTTTATCTTGTTTCTTTGTAGTCCTTGGTGCACTTGGGGGAAAGTATGATGAGGCAATGAGAAGAAATGATGTGAGGGAAATTGTTGTTACTGGTATGTATGCCCTTTTAATATCCACACTCAGTTTCTTATTTTATATTTCCAAAGGCTCATTGCATTACATGATCTGTCTTAAGTTTCCAATTCATTGTGTTTGTGAAGTCTTGTCATGCTCGTATTTCAACACCAAAAGCACAACTTGGGTTGCCAGAGCTTTCTCTTGGAGTTATCTCTAGTTTTGGCGGTAAGTGTTGGCACCTTTCTCTTGGTTGTGTTTGGATGTGCCATATGTATCCTTAATAGTTTGAATTTATGAATATGAGAATCAAAATTTCCTTCTGCCTATAAAGAAAATAACTATAAGCAAGTGTTATGTCTTCATATATGAGTTACCATGAATCAAGAGACCTTAAATAGACTTATCCCCGTGTATTCTTTTACTATAAGAACATAATTTATGACCATTTTAGTAACTATTCTAACATCACTATATGCTTGTGATTTGTTTATCTTGTTTCTTTGCAGTCCTTGGTGCACTTGGGGAAAAGTATGATGAGGCAATGAGAAGAAATGATGTGAGGGCAATTGTTGTTACTGGTATGTATGCCCTTTTAATATCAACACTTAGTTTCTTATAATGTAATCTTATCAACACTTAAACTAAGCACAATAAAATCTAGAGTAAAGAAAGATGGAAATAACATATGATGTGTAATATACCAATTAACCTTGCTTGTTATTTTTAATCTAAAGCAATAAGCCAATAAATAACTAAGCTAATAGCATAATGAAGGAAATCTTCTTCTTGCATGGCAATGATCTCTCATAGCTAGCTCTATGAAGAAGTATGTCAAAAGTTAACCTACCTCAATTGGTGATGGAGAAGGTGGAGAAGCAATTTGAGATGTGGAGCAGTATGTCATACCTCTTTACTATCTATTTATAAGAATGACCTGTGGAAGAATAGGATGAACACTAGTATAGAAATTTGATTACAAGCAACTTAGCCTTAATAGAGTGTTGTGTGAAATAGATGACAATTGGACAGTGTTGATTTGCATTAGTGAGTTGAAATTCCAGCAACATTTGGGTAAGGTATATTGCAAAATTGAAAACGAAGAGCATGAGACTCCAGTACACAAATTTAGTCTTTCATCTTCAACTCACAGATGTTTACATTATATGGCTTTATGAAGCCATCCAATTTATTAACTACCCAAACCACTAACTACCAACTCATAACTAATAATTATCTAAAAATTAACATATAATAGATAACATTAACATGTTGATTAATTATTTATTACATTATTCTATGTCATGCACTATAATTTGGAATTCTTAACACCCTTCTTTAGTGCTGACATATGGACTTTATTTTGGTGCTGCAATATCAACAATTGGCTTACCTCAAATTTTCTCTCTTCAATGATTTTTTTCTTTCGGTCATTGGTTTATACCAATAGTGCATCCAAAAATATATTTATGGCTGAATTGGCAATAAAAATTGTCATGAGCCCGCATGATACAATGGGTGTACATATGATTGGGGAGCAATAGAAGCCAATTCTTTTTTATTGATGACATTAAGGCATGTTAATGTTGAAACAAGTAATTAAACTATTTTAAGATAACCAATTTCATATTAGAGTAACCACCGGCTTTAAGAATTGTTACCGATTAATTGAGGGAAGAGACGCGACCTTTCATAAATGATGTGAACTTCAGCAGGAGGGTTGTGATCATTTGTTCTCTCTCATGAATATATATAGTCTATCATTAAGGTGGTGAAGAGCTTCAAAGGAAGAGATAAATAATAAATACCAATGACAGAAAAGACAAAAGGCATTTAATAGAGATACTTTATACAGCAATATAAGGAAATGATAATAAATCAATATACCATCATGCATATACTTCATGAAAAAAATGAAATAAATACCTATGATGTCCTATCTAAAATCCTGAAAGCTTTTCAGTGGCCTGATAAGAACTTATCTTGCTTTTCTTTTTGTACCTTCCTGAAGTGTGATTTGTCTCTTATGTTTTTGATTGGCTTTTTAGCTTATATTTGATGTTCTATACCTCAAAATCAGAGAGCGTATGATTGTCTACTTTTCTTTCATCATTATATTTGTATATATTCAATATTCAAACTGAAATGGTGCTTTTGTTTTCAGGGATGGACCCTCTATGAGATTGTTAGATATGCTCCTGTGCATAACTAGACTACGTATGAAGAGGCCTTGAAGACAAATCCTATTTTGGAAAAGATGGCGATAAGTGGTGCTGTCTATTCCTTGGGAGATTGGATTGCATAGGTCTGTATCTCAAAATCATTTGCATGTGGAAGAAATGCATACTTACAACCATTTCATTCTACATTTAAAAACATTGTTGACACTCTAGACACAAAATAATGCTCATGTTGTTGACTTGACAGTGCTATGAAGGCAAACCAATTTTTGAATTTGATTGAACCGAGATGTTCAGATCTGGTCTCATTGGATTTAGTCTTCATGGTTCTTTGTCTCATTATCACTATCATCTTAGTGAGGTAACACCTTGCCCTCTTTCTTAGTCTCTTACAGTTCATACTTGTTTAATTTGAATAATTTTTGAGTTCCTTGCAAAAGGGGTATGACAAACAAATATGGGTATACAGGCTCTATTTCCTTTCCAAGATTGGTGGGTGGTGCCTGCAAAAGTGGCCTTTGATCAAAATATCAAAATTAATGCCATATGTTGCTTACATTTGATTAATTTTCCATATTAATTACTCTCTTCGATTGTATTAGAAACTTTTTTCCTTAAGCATGTGTGATGCAAACCTGTAACACCTCTTTTTTCCATATGTAATCACGATGCTCTATTTCTTGGTAGTTGTGACTCTTAATGATTAAACCATCTCTTGATCATGTTATTGCACTTATATATGACTATTTCATGTAGGTGCCTTGGTTGATCTCTTATCTCTAGTTGAACAAACCAAACACATAATCATTGGTTGATTGTGTATAGTCTCCTGATTTGAATCACATCCACTACTCTATAGAATACACAAGTATTATCAAGCAATGTATGTCAAGAAATACATAAAGCCGTGTGTATTAGGAATAAGGATCAACAGAGGAGGATTTTATATTTTATTTTAATTCAAGTCTGAATGCACAAGTTGAGTGGCAAAAATACCAAGAATGGATACATGAGGAACTAACGATACCAATCAAGAGAGGCTCCACCCATTGCAAATGCATGAATACAAAACAATAATTTCAAAATAGCATCCAATGTACTATTTAGAATTAGAATTAAATCATCATCTATAAAAGTTTAACAAAGGCTAGAAACAATGATCAGATTGAGGAACAATACAAAGATAGATTAAAGGTATCTATATTAGATATCCTATCATATCCTTTACCATCATAAATCTAATTGGCAATACCAAGAATATTATTACCTTTGTGATATAGCAAATACAATATGTGTTTTTGAGAGAGAGAGAAGCACTATTTAGATGGGCACAAACATACATTCTCAGATTGATATCTATGCAATTGCAAATGGGTATCTCTTATATCAGTGGTTATATTGCACCATTAATCTTCCAAACCTGATACATCCAAGATCATAGTAATCATTAAGTTTAGATTTATTCTACAAGATGTACTCATTAAAGTTGCATCCAATTGTCAAAATCAAGGGTACTAAGTGGCCTTGATATTATTAATGGGATATATCATTGACTTTGTATTAAGAATTGAGGAGATTATATTGGCATCAAGAACATAATTCATACAGAGTAAAGGAATGGAAGCTAGTTGTCCCTAAATTACAATGCATCCTTAGAGGGAACATTACACCTCTTTTTTCCATATGTAATCATGATGCTCTATTTCTTGGTAGTTTTGACTCTTAATGATTAAAACATCTTTTGATCATGTTATTGCACTTGATATATGACTATTTCATGTACATGCCTTGGTTGATCTCTTATCTCTAGTTGAACATACTATAATTATTTATTATCCTTGTATGCATGTCATGGTCTGATCTATGTTCCCTCTTAAGTTGGTCTCTTTGTATGTCACTGCCCTACTAGAATTGTTTCTTCATCACTGTGATGTGCACTATCCACATCTATTTGCATGATTAAACTGTTTAATTTACTGGATACCCAATCAACATTATCATTTTCTTCTTTTATTCATTCATTTGGAGTTGTATTTAGAGGTAGATATTTGTTTTTGATTTCATGTTTATCTATTACGTATGCTATTTACTGCAGAAAAATAGAATCATCCATGAATTTAGAAAGAAAGAAGAAGATTCGCTAACTAATTCTGAGGATTAATATAAAACAAATTTCTATAACAAGGCTTCAGAATAATATAGACTAATATAGAATAGATTTCCATAACAAGACTTTATAATAATAAATTTTATATCAGATGTGAATGTGGATGTGCAACTTGTATATAAGTCATCATCATCTTTATTTCAAATAAAAGCATTAAGAAATTCATAACCAAATCTAGTTTACAAAATCCACCACAATTGAAACTCACCTTCTCAATATTTTCTCTAATAGCATACTTGCAAGCCCACTGAAAAATCTCTGTAATATAGAGAAATCGGTTACAAACCCATCAATAATATTTATATATATATATATATATAAACAAAAATTTAGTATTGGTCAATTTTTTGACGTTTTAATATTAGTTGTGTCGACGAGAATGCTATGTGTTTGACGTGGATTTCGATGAACTTTGGTCGAAAAAGTGACACACTATGTTTGCTATTTTGATGAGACTTCTATGTGTTCGATGTCAATTTCGACCAATGTTGGTCTCAATTGCGATGAACTTTGGTCACTTAGATAAAAGGTTTGGTCTACAATTCTTCCAGCATCAAGTGATTACTTCGACGAAGATTCAGTCGATAATTCAACCACTAAGTAGGTCAAAATTTTGACGATGGTTTTTCCTATCGAATAATCGACAAAAAATTTTTGACAATAGTTTGGGTCGTCTGATCAACCAATGGGTATCAAAAATTCAACTAATCCTCGTCGAAAAATAGGGTAAAATTTACTAGTGTACTTATTTTTAAATGTTCTTTGATTGGTTAGAACATAAGACATAGGTCCTTGTGTTCCTAGGAACATAATGCCTAGGGCATTTTGTTCTTCGATTGGATGGAACATAACACCCAGGGTGTTTTATTCCTATCCCAATGGTTTAGTGGATATTTAGATCTATAGTCAACCTACTTGTGTTTTATCCCCAAAGATATTGAAAGATATATATAAATATCCTATCTCTCCTCATTTTGGTAACCATGATCCATTATTATCAAGCATTCATTATTGTCAAGTATAAGCAATAAGACGTGCATTCAAGATCTATACTTCTTCTTAAGAATTCAAGGTGTTCTTCCCCATGGATCAAGCTT
This sequence comes from Chamaecyparis obtusa, assembly GCA_027943335.1. Lineage (NCBI taxonomy): Eukaryota > Viridiplantae > Streptophyta > Pinopsida > Cupressales > Cupressaceae > Chamaecyparis > Chamaecyparis obtusa. The sequence continues at coordinate 1,679,335 of BSBK01007489.1, read as the reverse complement.
CCTTGCCTCATTGAAGGCCAAAAAAAGGAGTGTTCTATCAAGGAAGGAGATACACCCTCATATAAATCTTCTTTTTTTCTTCTCAATTAAGCATTGTGGTAAATTATAACTATTACCTAAATTGCACTACAACTCAATCAGGTAAAGATCTTTGTTTTGAAATTTAAGAAAAGTAAAGGTACATCTTGGGCAAAAAATTTAGTGCTACAACTCTAGGAAGTGCCAACACCCTATTTTAGAGACACCTATCTCAAGGAACACCAAACCCTTATATCTGAAGCACCAAATTCAAAATTTAAGAAGCACCAACTGCTAACATGAAAAAATTGAGTTACAAATCAGAGGATCATCCCTATTTCAATATAAATCATGAATCAAGAACTCAACTTCTAGTTAAAAACATTAAGCAGGATTTACTTCTTTTCTTATCTCTCTTATTGATTCTTTTACATCAACAAATTATACCAAATTATACAATCATTCTCAAAATGACTTTATCATATCATAAAATGTGTAATCAGATTTAAATCAATACATATAAATGTAAGAGGATGATTTTAATCAATGGTCTTCAAAATGTTATACTTCTTGAGAGAAAAATAACATGTTTCCCTTCAAAACATTAAAGATCCAAATGCATACTCATGTGTCATAAAAAATATGATTAAAGGCTGATGTAAACCATTAAAATATTAGTGAATAAACCCTTCTCAACCTATGATATACTCCTACAACCATTATTCAATCATAAATGTCAAATTTGAAAGAAATGTTTATACCATTCAATTTTTTGTCTTGTAGGTTGAATAGAATCCTTCTAGTCTTATTTGAATATCTTCCAAATCCTTCAAAAACCTGAAAGACCACTTGTACTCCTATTTAGAGGAATGAATCCCCTATTTATAAATGTCTTTTTTTTAAATCCAACAACACATCAAATTGCCCAAAGCTCCTTTAGACCAAAACTGGTAATAACTATCAAAACTGCTAGAAAATGCCTTGGTCAAAATCTATTTTCTCTCTCCGCCACATGTGTATGAAAAACCTAACTCCCACCCACTTCAAATTAGTATATGAAAATATAATTAGACCAAAACTGGGTAGTTATGAAATTAAATTTTTTAATTTTTTTCACTATAACTAATTATATAAAGTGTTAATCACTTCAAACTTAACACTTAACACCATAGTGATGTTTTAAGCTATATAGAGGATCATTTAGGATTATGAAACACTTACCGAGAGAATAATACTATGTCAATTAACATGCATATCAAATATGTTATTAACCACAATAAACATAACCATGATACAAAAAATTAATTATATGACTTGCATATCCATCGCCATCACCTCTGACCATCAACTGAGATACTTGAAAAAATGTCTTATTGACATCAATGAAAATAACCAAAGACCAAAATACCAAGGGTTCAACACATTTGTCTCACCCAAGCCATGAGACTAACTTTTGCAATGAAAATAAAAGAAAGCATATGCATGAATAAGTAAATAAATGTAAATATGGAGTGAGACTAGTCTTTGCTTGAATAAATAGTTCGATGTGTTGCTAAATTATATGTCTTTCCTCAAGTTACTTGTGTCTCTTGCAACTCTAGATTCCTCCTAGTACATTCATTTGAGCAATAGGAATGATGTTAGATCAAAATATCTAAGAAATGACAAATCTCAAGCATGATATGTACATTTATACATATACGTATATAAACTGAATCATATGTACATGGAACAAAACATGTATAATTTAGGTGTTTAATAAAACAACCAAGTTGCCATAATCCTCCAAAGTATTCATTTATTTTCTAACTTATTTAATTTATGCGCATATACAAGTGTAATCATTTTTTTTTTAGTATCAAAATCAGCATGTGGAATAAAATAGGCTCCCACAAGGGTTAATCCCAACATGGTGTTGGAAGAAGTGCAATTTTCCTAATAAAAATATATACTAATCTTTGACCCCCTCCCACGGTGATCACAGTAAAAGGATGCCTATAATTCATAGAAGTAGGATAATATATTGATGCAAACTGTATCTATTAGTACCAACCTACTTTTAGGAACAAGGGACATTTGTTTACATAGATCATCATACAAGGAGGTAAAGGGAAGTGTTAGTCCTAAGATCAGTTTACTGGGGGTGAATCAATAATCTACCAATTGTGCAAATTTTTAACCTCTTAAACTTTACCACAACATTCACAAGATTATCTTTAATAGAAATAAATGAAAAATATAATCATAAGCACATTCACATAACAATGAAACACTTGATACAAATATTTATCTCGTAGAAACCCAAATCGGGAAAAAGCCACAGCGGGGATTAGTACCCACTAAATGATGTACTCTTATGAAGTATGCCCTATGAGGAACTTAACCATGTCAGGTGTTTACAAAATCACTTTAAGGTGCTACCTGGTTAAGGGATTTACCTTAGGCCTGTTAGGACCTTTACCCTATTAAGAGTAGCTTGTTATAGGACTAAAAACACAAGCTAATGTGCCACCTTGTTAGAGGATTTATAGTAGAGACCTGCTAGGATCCACCTGGTTAAGGTATTTTGATTGTTGTAACTATTAGAGAACAATAAAGAGAATGATCTATAAAATAGTACCGCCTCTTCTTGATCAGATCCATTGAAGTACAAAATCTCTTCTCAACATAATTAACTCTATCTTATTTTTATCGCAACTTGTACTTTACACCACACTTTCCCAACACACAAAAAAATTCAACTTCATGACATAAATACTATTCATCAAGCCCTGGAGTCTTCCACCATCTTAAGAAATCCATAAAATTTAATTTCCAATATCCCGCTCAAATCCAACATGCCACAAAACAAAATTAAATGTATAAAACAATTTTCCAAGACCACATTGACAAAAACAATGATTTACATAGAATTTTGAGTCATAGGGTCAAACACCTTTTGATCAAAAACTTGCTTCTTCAAGAATCCCTTCCACATGCTAGCATTGAACAATGTGATGCTAGATCATCACCTCCAATCTTTATGAAACGTCACCAAATCATGACTGACTCAACTAAATTCAATGCAACCTCTACACCGATCACCGATCAAAGATTCATCAACTATCACTCAATAACACAAACACTTACACCTATAAAATCTGTCTCTTCTCACCGATCATCTATCCTTTACATCGGTCACTAAAATTAGTTGTGATTACAACCATATATTTTACACACTAATGTCCACCATATCCTATAACCACACCACAAGATACAACAAATATTTGATAAACCAATTAAATCACCTATCACATATTACTAATTGTTTTATAAATTTCACTGTTAACCTTCATCTGATCATAACTTTCTTACCAGTCTACATCAGTAGAAGTGGTCATGCATTTGACATTCAGAGACATCCCCAAGTCTCTCATAAGAATCTCTACAACTGAAACTTATTGCAACACCTTGATCATCATACTTATTCTTAGAAATACTTGACATTAATGAAAACCCAATAACTAATCATCATGTAATCAAATCTATATCATTACAGCTCCATAAGTCACTTACCATCACTACATAAATTATTCCAACAATCTCCCCCTTTGTAATTTATGGAAACACTCTCTACAACATTCGCTTCCTCTCTCCAACATGATACATTATGCAACATTAGGAATAGAAAAATGTTCCCACTTCTATCTTTCACCTATTATTCAACTACTCCTCCTTTCACTTAAATTTTCTCATCTACATTTTGCATTTTCTTTACTTTCTCTTCTAGTGTGTTGTTTCTACCTAAATTTTTCTCCTTATTTACTCTTCCCCTTTGACAACAATACCAAAGGTGTCAAACACACCTAATATCTTCTTTGTTGTACCTAACTAATCATAATACATTACTTCATAGAATTCTCCCCCTAAGGAGTAGCCCCACAACATTACTCCAAACATAAAGATATCCATTGGATACACTTGGATTGATGCAACTGTATCTTCTTTTAATTCAAGTCAAATAGGGTAATGATCCCTAACTTACCTCTTAGATAATCAAATATATCCTTAGATAATGGCTTAGTGAAAATATCAACAACCTTCTCCTTAGTTGGCACATACTCCAACCTTACTTCCTTTTCATGTACCTATTCTCTAAGAAAATGATATTTGATAGCTATATGCTTGGTCTTAGAGTGCATCACTAGGTTTTTACATATGTTAATGGCACTTGTATTTTCACAATAGATAACCACTAGCTCATTTAACTTCTCCCAAATTCCTTTCAAAATCTTCTTAGCCTACATCACTTGTGTACAGTAAATTGCAATAGCAACATATTCATTTTTAGTTGTTGATTGAGATATATAGTTCTACTTCTTTCTTGTCCAAGATACATGACTATCACCAAGAAATAATGCACCTCCACTTGTGTTCTTCTGATCATCAATATTTCATGCCCAATTAGCATCAATAAATACACTCAAAGAGAAATCACCTTTACATCTATACCAAAGACCATAGTCTTTAGTCCCTTTAAGACATCTAAATATCCTCTTCACCATAACCAAATATGGATCTTTAGGATTAGAATAAAATCTAGCCACTAATCTAACTGCCTGTGGAATGTCTAGTCTACTATGTACCACATACTATAGATGATCATGGATCTATAAAGAGTCTCATCCACCTCTTTATAATTATCTTATTTTGACAATTTGTAACTAGTTACCATAGGGGTACCAACTAGTTTTGAGTCTTCTAACTCAAAAAAATTTAGTATTTCCCTTACATACTTGGATTGGTTGATGTAGATACCATATTTCAACTGTTGAATCTGCAGTCCAATAAATAATTTAATCTCACTAATCATAGACATCTCAAATTCTTTCCTTATTTCATTTGCAAATGATCTACTCATCTCATCATTTCCACCAAAAATGATATCCTATACACATATCTTTGCAATTAGTAACTTGTCATCTTTCTCAATCTTCAAATATACATTAGTGTTGTCACTTATCCTTATGAAATCAATTTGAATCAGATATGAGTGTAATCTCTCATACCATGACATAAGTTCTTGTTTCAACCCATATAAATATTGCTTTAATTTACACACCATGTTCTTACCTTCTAAATTAGCAAATCCTTCAAGTTGTTCAATGTACATACCTCTTCTTCCAATACACCATTAAGAAAAGTTGACTTAACATCCATTTGATATGCTTTGAATCCTTTGTAAGAAGCATATGCAAGTAATATCCTTACATATTCAAGTCTGGCCACATGTGCAAATGTTTCACCATAGTCCATGCCTTCCTCCTAGGAATATCCTTTGCACACCAATCCATCCTTATTTCTTACCACTTCACATTTCTAATTCATCTTGTTCCTGAAAATCCACTTAGTACCGATTACATTCTTGTCCACTGGTCTGGGTACTAATGTCCAAGTTTTATTCTTCTCAATCTACTCGAATAATTCTTCCATAGCTTTCATCCAATCATCATCTTTCAATGCATCTTTCACATTTTTAGGTTCAATTTTAGATAGAAAACATGTACTTTCTCTTTCCTTTCTTCTTGTTAGAACAACAATATTTCTATCACCAATAATTTGATCAGGGAGATGATTCAGTTTTACATACCTTAGAAATAACAGTTTTGTTCTAAGAGTACCTTCAACCACTTGTATCAGTTCTTGTTCATTGACTTATCTCTCCATTGGTTCTACTATAGTTTCCTACCTCATTAGTTGCACATATACAAACCCATGATAGTATTCAAGTTCCATCTTATTGGATTCATCATTCTGCTCAAAAAATTCATCTATTCTTACATTAGTACTTTCCACTATCTTTTTTTTTTCTTGTGTTCAATAACTTGTAGTATTTTCTCCTTTTGGAATATCCTAAGAGTATTCCCTCATCACTTCTTGTGTCAAAATTTCCTAAATTTTCATCTCTTTTTATGTAACATCTACTTTTAAAAACTTTGAAATAACTTACACTAGGATATCGACCATCCCACAACTCATAAGGAGTTTTTTTTGTACCTTGCTTCAACTAAACTATGTTCAATGTGTAAACAATAGTGCTTACCACTTATCTCCAAAATGTATGTGCAACACCTTTCTGAATCATTAATGTCTTGACATAATCAATGATAGACGCATTTCTTCTTTCAACAATATTATTATGTCGAGGTGTCCTAGGAGCTGACATGTTCCTTTTGGTTCCCTGTTCCTCAAAATATGAAACAAACTCATGTGAAGTAAACTCACCTTGTCTGTCAGATCTGAGACATTTCAGGGTCTTACCATTCTCCTTCTCCACTCTAGTTTTGTAGATCTTAAACATGTGAAAATCTTCTAATTTGTCTTTTAGAAACACAACCCACATCATTCTAGAATAATTATCAACAAGAAACATGAAATATATATCATCATAGTAACTTTGATTTCTCATTGGAACACATAGATTAGTATGAACTAGATCTAGAATAATTTTAGTAGAGTAATTCTTACTGATAAAACTAGCACTAGTTAACTTCCCAACCTGACATTCTTTACACATTACATTATCTGGATTTACTAGGTTAGGAAAACCCCTTACTATCTTCATCTTACTAACTTTGACCAGGTTATCAAAATTTACATGACAAAACCTTTTATGTCATAACCAACAATCTTCTACCTTAGCAATCAGGCAACTCTTAATAGTAGAATTCAAATGGAACAAGTTACCTTTAGTTTGTTCACTGGTAGCAATGAATTCTCCTGATTTCCCAATGATGTTGCAAATACCTTATTGAACTCCAATCTATATCCTTTGTTATTCGATTGAGAAACTCTTACCAAGTTGTATTTTAGACCATCAACCTAGTAAACATCTGTTAGAAAGTAAAGATCCCCAAGATAACTGAGAAGGGGGGGGTGAATCAGTTATCTAATAATTTATCCATTCAATAGCTTTAAACAATATAATCAATGTACTGATCAACCATAGAAAGATAATCATACACAATTGCACAATAACACAAGATATGTTAACTAGGGAACCTCTTGAAAAGAGTAAACCCCGGTGGGAATGATGCCCACAAAATGATGCACTAATATAAAAGTTCCTTGTTAGAGGATGGACCTTGTTAGGAGTCTTATGAAATACATTCAATACATATAAATCCCTGTCAGGAGATTTTGAATCCTTGTTAAAAGATTCTAACCCGGTTAAGAGTTTATGGAAGATAGAAGGACCCGCTGCCCAAACAGCTTCAAGGCAAGATCTCTAAACCCACTGTCCAAAAGATCTTAGAATTATCCAATAGAATAATATGAAATATATATTACCTCCTTCACACTGTGCCAAAACTGCACTCTCTGCTACACAAGATCACAATTCCAGATCTCTGTACTCACAAGTCTTCCTTCATCACTGAATTAGCTCTTTTCTTCACTTCATGCATATATTCGCATCTCACTCTTCATAGTACACATTACAATAAGGAAAACATTCCTTCTTATATACCAAACTCAAATAATTACAAATGAGTCGGTCCTCAATTACAAAATAATAAATTCTACACGCTACACACAGAATTCACATAAAACTGTCAGCTTCCAGTTACTGTAACTTCCTCCAAACATATCCTCAAAGTTTGCGCTATGAACCATGTCATCATTAATGAGTCTCCAACATCCCTTTAACTATGCAAAATCAGATTCCATCCCAACTAAGAGATATCCTCTGATTTCTGAACATCACTACACAGAAACACTGTCTAAACACTGCTTTCACCAAAATGCTCATAACTCTTACAAATGAATGAATTTCTTTTTGCGTTGTTAACCATAGGTTAATAACACACCAAAGAACATACCATCAACTACATAGAAGCCAATCTGCAATACAACATGTGCGCAAAACAAAATTGTACCTACTTTCCTGCTAATATCCAGAATATCACTGTGTTGACATCAATGACAATCCAAGTCATGAATTCAAAAACAACTGCTACAGAATGACTGCCAAAACACTTTGCATTCATTCCTAACAACATCATCACAATTTTTTAATCATTTAAAGCAATAGATCCTTTACATTTTACCATATAGGGAGCATCATTACCAAATCTTACTAAACCACCTTCACTTTCATCCATCTTGATGAATTTTCTTCTATCCTAGTCATGTGATGAATGAACCCATTGTCAATAATTCAGTCGCCATTGTGATTCATGTAAGAAACTAAATATTTCTCACCTTCTTCTGAGGATTCTTCCTTTACTACAAAAAATACAATTTATCCTTTATCTCTTCCATCATATTCTTCATCAGTAGCACCTTCTTCAGCTAGATAACATGCATTCTTTCTCTTATCCTTGAATCTCCTTCTTGTCATTTTTAGGACATCTAGAGGCAATATATCAAAACTTATTGCATGCAAAGCACTTCAAAGGAAACTTACCCTCATATTTACCTTTCCCTCTAGGAAGCCTTTTAGAAAATAAACTTCCAATTCCTCATGTTCTCTTTCTTCAGACAAGATAGATTCATCATCATTAGAGTAAAATGTTGAAGAACTATTAGATATCTCATTTCCTTTCCTAGATGGTGCAAGAGTCAATGATGACTTGAACAAAGCTTCAACTTTTGGCATACTATTATCATAATTTCTTAACTCAAAAATAGTTAATTTCCCTATTAATGCATCAAGAGTAACAGTGATATTTCCTAGAGATCTGAGCTCTTATTTAGCTAAAACCCTAATTGCATACTGAGGTAATAAAGTTTTCTACACTTTTCTTACCACATCCTCCTTAGGAAGATTACCTCCAACACTGCAGATAGAAGCAACAACCTCTTTGATTCTCTGACTTTATTTCTCTATGTTCTCATTTTATTTCATCCTCATTTCATCATACTTTCCTCACAAACTATCAACCTTTTCCTTCTTCACATGTGGATCTCCACCATAGATGGTATTCAACTTCTCCCACATCTCATGAGTAGTATCCAAGTCCTTGACATCGATAAATTTTGTATCTAAAAGAGTACTGGTAATAGCTTCCACAGTGGTAGTATGTTCTTTCTTGATCATCAATTGGTCAGCAGTCAAGATTCTTGAAAGAATAGTATATTTAGTGACCACATGATCCTAATATTGATCACCCATTCCTTTTAGATAGAGTTTCATCTTTCCACACCTTACTAAATAGTTCTCTCTTGTAAATTTAGGACCTTTCTTTCTCATCATCTTCAGATCTTTTCCTCAAGTTGTTAAGCTTCACCACAACATAGGACCAAATCTTTGATACCAATTGTTAGTCCTAAGATTAGATTACTAAGAGGGGGGTGAATCATTAATCTACCAATTGTGCAACATTTTAACCTCTTAAACTTTACCAAAACATTCACAAGATTATCTTTAATAACAAAAAATAATAATCATAATCATAAGAACATGCACATAAAAATGAAACACTTGACACAAAGATTTATCTCATGGAAACCCAAATTGGGAAACAACCATAGTGGGGATTAGTACCCACTAAATGATGTACTCTTCTAAAGTATGCCCTATGAGGAGCTTAACCCTTTTAGGAGTTTACAAAAGTACTACAAGGTACTTCCCGATTAAGGTATTTACCTCAGGCCTATTAGGAGCTTTACCCTATTAAGAGTAGCCTTATTAGAGGAACTCAAAAAAAAGCTAATGTGCCATCTTGTTAGAGGATTTACAATAGGCAGCTGCTAAGATCCACTCAGTTAAGGGATTTTTACTGTTGTAACTATTAGGGAATAACATAGAGAATGATTTTTAAAATAGAACTAGCTCTTCTTGATTAGATCCACTAAAGAAAAAAATATCTTCTCAATACAATTAACTTAGTTCTAGCTTGATCACAACTTGTACTTTACACCACACTTTCCCAACACATGATCAACACACAAAAACGTTCAAATTCATCACATAAATACTATTCATCAAGCCATAGAGTCTTCCACTACCTTAAGCAATTCCTAAAATTTATTTTCCAATATCCCTCTCAAATCCAACATGCCACAAAACAAAATTAAATGTACAAAACAATTTTCCAAGACAGTGTTGGCCAAAACAATGATTTACATAGAATTTTGAGGCATGGGGTCAAGCATGTTTTGACCTAACACTTTCTTCCTTGAGAATATTTTTCACATGCTAGCATCAAACAATGTGATGCTAGATCATCATGTCCAATATTTAAGTCATGTCACCAGATCATGACTGACTCAAAAAAAATCATCGCAACCTCTACATCGGTCACCAATCAAATATTCATCAATTTTTGTTCAAGAACACAAACACTTCAACCTGTAACATCTCTATCTCTTCTCACCAGTCATCTATCCTTTACACTGATCACTCAAATTATTTACGATAGAAACCATAGATTTTACACACTAATGTCCACCATATCCTATAACTGCACCACAAGACACAACAAATATTTGACAAACCAATCAAATCAACTATCGCTTGTAACTAATTGTTCTATAAATTTCACTATCAACTTCATTAGATCATAACTTTGTTACCAGTCTACATCAATAGCAACGGGCATGCATTTGACATTCAGAGACATCCCCAAGTCTCTCTTAATAATTGCTTCAAATGAAACTTACCGCAACACCTTGATCATCATACTTATTCTTAGCAATACTTGACATTAATGACAACCCAATAACTGATCATCATGCAATCAAATCTATATCATTATAGCTCCAGAAGTCACTTACCATCACTGCATCAATTATGCCAATAGAATGGTATATAATTTTATAGAGATGTTTGTATGATAGTAATAAACAAGTGTTTTTTTTTCTGGTAAAACTGTCATGAATTCATTCATCTTTTGTGACAATAAATTTTTCAGGTTTACTATCATAGATAATCAATAAATGCACAAAAGGATTATTAGAAAAGAATAAATTAAGTTTTGATCACTATTGATTTGAGATAAAATATGTAAGATCAATACACGGTTAAATAAAATGTGGAACTATTAATGGGATGTGGTATCATGCCATGAAACCTTTTAGTTTAACATCAGAAGTTGTCACACTCAAAATTTGTAGCTACAATAATGCATAAATGTGAAACTATTAAAGGGACACGTACCAGATTGAAACCTTTTAGTTTAGGAGCTATGACAAAAGGAATCTACAAAATGAATTATCATGAAGGAAATAGATGTTTCAAGTAGTACCAACTAAACATAACATGCATATGCACTTGAAGGAATAGTCAAATAATAAATTGTGCACGTTATAGATCAATAAGATAATGACATTCAAAGGCACAAAATGAAGGTAGAAGACCTTTATACATGCTTAGGGCATAGTGTAGATGGAAAATTTTCAAAGAAATGAAACATGTTATCTAACAACATTAGTACAAAGTATGGTACAGTTATGTTAAGTGCAGGTCAAATAAACCTAAGTAGAGAAAAGATAGTTAGAGAAAGTAAAATCAAGATAGATGAAAGGCCATTACCAAAACTCAACAAAGGAGCATTCGATGGCATAGAAATATCATCAAGAAAAAATGCAATCATAGTTATTATGAATGAGCATCATGAGCATTTATAGATTAAAGAGAGAATCATACCAATGTTATTTTTGCAGCCATTCAAAAATAGCATGGAAAAATATAGTGTCACTATTTCTATAAGGCATGAGCTTCTACATATGTAAAGGAAAAAATTGTATCATGTTGCTATCAAAAAGATAGATATGACCATGGAGTTAGTAGTCAATATATGGTGAGACCAGTGCATATTGTTCATATCCACAATTATGGTGGTGCTAATAGTAAAAATAGATCACATATGAGTGGCGAGTTCTTTACAAAATTGGAGGTTAATCTGAACACTCATGATCATCAATGATACAAAGATCAAAGTTAGTGCTATGTAATGATCAACTAGTAGTGGTAATGTTACAAGAAAAACATGGAGACAAAGATTCCTTTACATTTATTTGAGATTTTATTCTTGTATAAACTATTATGGAACAAAGACAACAAGAACATGAATTATGATGATGGATGAAATGAATAGAGAATCAGTGACATATTACAAGAATCTAAAGTATAGTGTAGCTACAGTTGAACAAATAGTAGTATCATTAATTTTAAGAGAAAAATCTTATATCTTTATGTAGATCTTGTGTCACTTTCAGAGAAGAAAAAGTATGGAAATAGTAAACCTTTTACATTTTCAAATAACCCAAACCCAAATGCAAGTAGAAAGACACTGCATATTTTGTTAAGGCCAAAGATGAAATGTAGAGTATTTGCATGGAAATAAATAAACCCTCAAGAAGATATATGAAAGAAACATAGAGTGAATATATAATGGTTTTATTGGTTTAGACATGGTTGGCATTTTCTTTTAAGGAAAACCCTTTTCATAAGAAAATATGCAAGTTTTTAGAATGAAGAGATGCATGAGGAAAGGCCTACAACAACATAAAGATAGAAACCCTCATTCTGGAAAGAGGGTTGAAAGTGATAGCTATTTTAAGGAAAGCCTATTCTAATGTACAAAAAAAAAAGAAAAGATATAAAGCCCTCAAGATTTATTTGAATAAGGAAGAAGCCATTTTCAGATTACACCCAATAAACAAAGTCAAAGAGACACAGTTGCAGAGATGGAAACATAAAGTTAAACACAAGAGATTTTCTTTGTTATTTCTTTCATAAGTTGGAGCTCATTCATTATTTGAGAAACCTTTATGAATCAGACCATAGAATCCCTGAGAAATTCAAAGATAAATAGTTTAAACCCTCAAGGCTCAGAACCATAGTAAGATAGAAAGGTATAATTTAAACAAGTACAATTATAGGAATACTCTTTCAAAATAAAGGAAAATAAATTTAGAAATTGGCTCAAAGACTTGTGGTCAAAGAGATAAAGAGCTAAGGTACCTATGACAGGTGAAAAGTTTTCATACGAAATTGCCTAGAATAACTTAGAGAGCCTCCACTTTTCCTCAAACCCTAAGTGTAGAAGTAGACCCTTGGCAGCTAGGGCAGAGAAGCTTCTAAAGGAAGCTTGAAACATACAAAATGATATAATGCTTTGGTTTAACCTTTTGTGTTTAGGGTTAGTACCAAAAACATGAGGAGATGTTGTTTTTTTCATAGTTTAAAATTATTTTCTTTGTCAATTAATGCACACGTGGGATGCTTTAAGGGTGCAACATATGCCTTAGGCATTTTTCACACCTATCAAGCCTAATTAGATAGACATGTAATAAGACATTCATTTTCTTTGAATCGTAGAATAGAGTCAGTTTTATTATGGAAAACAACCTCATAGCCAGTCTATGTGCTCAAATGGTATCACTAACCAGGCGTTGATGGTGCAGAATGCTTCAAGTTTGTAGCCTAGTATACCTATTAATGGAGATGAATAGTATCAAGATCCACCTCCAACTGATGCCACTTTCCTAAAATGGTAGGGAGATGATTTTTTTGGAATGAGTAGGGATGATTCCATAATTGCAACAAATAATAGAGACAAGAAGAGAGCCCTTAAGGCTGAGAAATCAAAAAATAAAGGCAAAGAAGTTGCAGCAGTAGAACCATCCACTTCTCAAGTACCTCTTATTTTGTAAATAAATCCACAAGGAGTTGTTAAAGAATAGTCACAATTAAAAGTAGATCTTTCGAGTGCTAAGGTCCATCAAAAGGTAAATATTTTTGCGCGTTTCAACATTGTTGAAAATATGAAAAATATGAACCTTACAATGATTATGTGGGGTTACTTAGCCATTTTGGGTCAAGCTAATTTGTTATAATCATCTTTATCTAGAAGGAGAGTGTATAGAACTATAGTAGATGATCCACTTAAAGTTTTTTTCACACACACCTTAGGACAGTAGCAATAAAATAAGTCAGTATGTTAAGCCTCCCCCTTTTTATGTATATTTGATTATAGGGAATAATCTAGTTTATAATTGTATGGTTTATAGTTGATGTAGGAGGATCAAGGCATGATAAGTTTCCTATGTAGAAAGACAAATATCGAAGGGAAGACATCAAGATGTTCAATAAATTTAATTGGCATGTGTTGAAGCCATTCATGGCCTTTAAAGGCTATAAAAACAATGAATTTGTAATAAATCCTAAAGGGCATGTTAAGGACCTTGGGATCATTAATGGTGAAATATGAGAAAAATGTCAAAATGAAGTTGATTAGGTCCTTAGGAGTCTAAGAAGGATTTAGAAATGGTTAATGAAGTCTTAAGGATCTTCTAGGTAAGTTTGATAGGTTATTTAAGTGTTTTATTCAATAAAATTTAAGTTGGAGAATTCAAATATTTGAATCTGAGCGGCTAGGAATAATTAGGAGGGAAATTAGTTTTAGGGAGTTTTATCATTAAATTGGAAATGCAACCGATTTGAGATGGTTGAGGGAGTTATAAGGGAGGTTATTAAATAGAGATTGATCATTGTACGGTGATATGTATGATAGAGAATAGACTGGTGTACAGACAGTGCATGAAGAATCAATAAAAACACATATTTTTCTGCATTTTGATGTTGTGTTTACATTTTCTTTGATCAGTGGATGATTTATCATTGCAAGGAAGTTATTTTAAAAAATTTCAATCCCTTTTGAATTTTTTGAAATTCATTTATATCACTAATTTATCACAACGGGACTGATTGTCATAACAAAACAATGATTATTTCCAAGTTTTGACAAAACTAATGAATGGATGATCATTCCATGGATGAAAAATGCCTGATTCACATGGAATGATTCATCCTAGACTTGTATTATACAAATATAACAATATAATGTGTAGATGAAGTTTGATTTGAAGGTGATCACTAAAAACAAGGTATTGAAGGGTTAATGAAATGGTGGGTAAGGAGCAGCAGTAGGAGATGTGTCTAAAGGAGGTAGTATTTTTATGTTTTTTGGTGTCTAGATACGCCACATACAAGGTGGATCCACCCTTTTTTAATACCAGAAGTGTTGGGAGTATGTTATATTGAAGAGCCCTAGTTTAGAGGGTTATTTGAGACCAATTTGGGGTTTTACTACTTGGAAGCATCCAAAACCCAAATTGATTGCATATTTTGTGGTTTGAGAGTGTTTGGGAAGACTTTTGATAGTCTTGGAGTCAGGGGAGAAGAATAACTTGTCATTTCTTTGTTAATTGGCCTCATTCTATGCTTGTTGTTAAGGGACAGTCTGAGAACTTGTGATATTGTTCAAAACAACTTGTGCTAAGATTATAGTATGTTAATGTATGTCCAAATGGGTATCTAAAACCATGATTTTTTTGTCAAGTGTTTTGAGTAAGTCTGGATTTATTGGCCTTTTTACATCGTTGTTGACCTACAAGGAGGGGCTATTAGGCCTAGTTGTCAAATTGAGTGTTTGGTGTGTTGGGTTTTGTTCCAAACCTTATAACCTGATAAATCTTGTTGAATCCAACTAGAATAGGTCATATACATCTACCTTAGCCATTTGGTAAGGGTGTGTTCATTCCTTGGTTTATTTGAAGCCTTAAGGGTTAGTGGGAAAGTGCCTAAACCACTCAAAGATTCATCCATTACACTTGTGATCAGTCCTTCACCATTCCCCTCTACATCAATAGTGAGGCCACAAGTTTGGTCATGCTTAAGAAGATAGCAGACCAATTAGGACTGAAATACCAGCCTCTTGAAAAAGGAGTAGTGCATCTTGATGGATCAACTGTTAATATAGTAGGTGTAATTAAAGATGTAAACCTTACACTTCATACCTGTCCTAACTTTTCCATTTCTCATGACATCTTTTTCATTGACTTTCCTCCCTATTTTGCTTTGTGTTTAACAAGAGATTTTACTGCTAAAATAGGGTGATATTTGTCTTCAAAAATGTCCCACGTGTTGTTTAGGACTAGGCATGGAACATAAGAAACTATTAAGTCTAAGTTTTTTGCTAAAGAAAACATTGAAGCTTATGTGCCAAGTGTTATAAATGACAACTATGTTTTGTTTGATTATGAAAAACATGTTGTTGTCCAAGACCCAAATACCCATATCAATGATATTCTAGACATCTTGTTGGATGAATGGGCAGAAAAAAAATGTTCATCATAATCAAAGTAGTAGCATTGAAGAAGTTGGTTTAGGGGTTAATATGATACATGGTCCTAATTCAGTGATGCCAAATCTTGTAAAGGATATAGAATAGAAATATGAACAATAAAATGAGGTGTAGAAAATATACTTTGATGGATCCAGAAGCAAGAATAGAGTTGATGGGGGTACAATGCTTGTGTCCCCATAGGGTAATAAGTATTATTCAGCCTTTAATTTTAAATTTTTATGTACTAATAACATTGCTAAGTATGAAAGTTTGATTCAGGGCCTGGAATGGGCTAGGAAGAGAAAGATTGATTGCCTTTAGGTGTTTGGTGATAGTGAGTTGATTGTCAATCAGGTGAGAGGTTTGCATGTTACTAAGAATGATGATTTGAAGTCATACAAACATAGGGTATGGGATATGTTAGAGGAATTTGAAGCTTTTAATATGATTTCTATACCTAGAAAGGAAAATCAGTATGGAGATAAGTTAGTTGTAGTGGGTGCACAATTTGACATTCCTAGTGATATTAACAATGAAAAAGTACAAAATCATGTGAAGGTTGTTTTCAAGCCTTCTATCCTTGATAATAACACTAATTGGAAATTTTTTGAAAGTGATGAACAAATTTTGAGTTTTCTTTTGGAAGAGGATGCATTTTTAGGGACAAACAAGGAATAGCTCAAACAACAATATGGTGCACAAATTATTCAATTCAGAACTCATAAGTTACCCAAGGGATTAGTTACCCTTGAATATATATTTAATATTGATGATGAAGATGAGAAGCCCAAGGGTATTATACAAGTATAGAAAAACCACTATGAAGAGGTTAAAGTTTTTAACTTAAGCAAGCTGCTCAAACTAGGAAAGGTGTGTACAACAGAAGATAAAGTTGCATTTATTCAATTGTTCCAACAGTTTAATGACATATTTTCTTAGGAGTATAGAGACTTGAAGGGTTCTAACCCACAGCTTGTCCAGTATACAATAGAATTACAGCCTAATGCCAAGCCTATTAATCGAAAATAGAGGCCTACAAATCCCAAATTAGAGCCCCTCATGCAAAAAGAATTAAATAAGTTGATAGAGAGTGGTATCATATTCCCTATCAAGAACACTTCATGGGTCTCAAATATTGTCCCTATTAGGAATTAAAATGTGGAATTAAGGTTGTGTGTGTATTTTAGAGATTTAAATAGGGTCTTATTGAAAGATCACCATCCTTTACTATCCATGTCATAGATTCTCCAATTTTTTCAACCTCATAACACTTTTCACTGCTTGATGGATATTTTGGTTATAACTAGATTTTGGTAGAGAATGAAGATGAGTTTAAAACAACCTTTACAACAAAGTGGGGTACCATGGCCTATAGGAAGACACCTTTTGATTTATCCAATTCTAGCATAATTTTCTAGAAAGCTATGGATATGGATTTTAATAGCTCTATGTATAAGATTGTGCTTGTGTACCTAGATGATATCACTATTTTTTTTTGAGGAAAAAGATCATATTGACCATTTGAGGTAGATATTTGAGAGGTGCAGAGAATTTGGGATATCTCTTAATCCCAAAATATTTGTTTTTAGTGTGCATGAAGGAAAATTGCTTGGTTACATAGTATTAAAGTAGGGAACCATAGTTGACCCAAAAAGAGTTGAAGCCATTTTTGAGATGCCTTTTCCTATCCTTTAAAAATGGATTTTCAAAGCTTCATAGGAAGAATTAATTTTTTGATAAGGTTTATTCCTAATATTGCTAATCTTTTGAAACCTCTATCTATCATGTTGAAGAAAAATGCAATTTTCAGCTGGGCTAGGGAGGCCAAGCATAGTTTTTAAGCCATCAAGGAAGCCTTTTCTACAACTCCTACTTTAGAAAACCCCAATTTCTCAAAGGACTTCATTATTTGTGCGTATGGTATCCTAGATACTGTTTCTACAATACTTGTAAAATAAAATGATGAGGGAATTAAATAACCCATTTCTTTCTATAGTAAAGGTTTGAAGGATTATGAGAAAAGGTACAATTTAATGGAGAAGGATTATCTTGCTATTGTTAAGAGTCTAAAGAAATTCAGACATTTGGTTTCTAATAATATAATACATCTAATGGTGCTTCACCCTAGTGTGAAAGAGTTCTTGTTGATTAAAGGATTTAAATGAGAAGAGGGTTGGGTGGATTACCAAGGTAATGGAGTATGATGCGGATATTAAAGTAAATAAACTTGAAAGAGAGAAGGGTCTATGTGAGAAGATGGTATCAAATATAATATGGAAGCTAAAACTATGGAGAAAACAATCTTGATCATAAATTATACACCTACGGTTGATGAACCAACAAGATGGGTAAAATAAATGACTTGTTTCTTGGACATACGTGAAAGTCCACCATGTTTAGAAAGAATTAAGAGAAGGTACTTTAGACAAAAATATGTTCCTTAAGTTTTGATTGATAATGTTTTGTTTTGGAAAGATCATAGTGGTGTGCTTTTTAGATGCATTGATAATGATTAGATTAGTAAAATATTTTATGAGTTTCATAATGGTTGCTAGCTTTAACATTGCAGCCAATTCAGGTGCAAAAACCCTTCATGAGATGGGGAATTAATTTCATACAAGTTATTAACCCACCTTCTAGTGCAGGTCATAAGTGGGTCCTCACTACAACCGATTATTTTACAAGGTGGGATAAAGAAGTGGATTTTAAAGAGTCCAATGATTATGTTGTTCTAAATTTTTATTATGATCTCATAACCATATTTGGAGTGTCTGAGTCTAATTTGTAAAACAATGCCTTAGCATTTGTGGGTTTGAGAGTAAGTAACTGGGTTGTGAAAAATGACATCTATTTGAATACGTCCTCAAATTATTACCATTAGGGAAATGGTTTGGTAGAGTCTACAAACAAAAATCTAATAAGGATAATCAAGAGGATACTATAGGATAGAGGGATTGGTACACTAAGTTGAGATCTTCCTTATGGGAAGATATGATAACTCTAAGAAGTCTATTGGTAATTCTACATATGTGTCGGTATATGTAAAAGATGAAAGATTACCTATATCTACCAAAATTCCTACAATTTACCTTACCAATTTACTTCAAAGTTTTGAAGAAAATGACCCAATGGGAGTGAGGTATGCTCAAATTTTAGAGTTGGAGGAAACTAGGGATAGAGTAATGAAGACAATGGAGTATCAACAACTCCAAGAAAAGAGGAATTTGGGTAAGAAAGAAACTCCTATAATTTTTAGAGAGGGTGATGTTGTTCTAAGGTGGGATGAGTTGAAAAGTAAGCTACGTAAACACACTAATTTTGATAGCATGTGGAGTGGCCTATTTATTATTATTGAATGCAAGGAGCATCATGCATTTCAACTACAAAATATGGATGAAGATTTTATGCTGATCCCAGTCAATGGGATACACCTCAAATGTTTATTTTAGCTTTAATCTACAGTGTGTATGCTAGGTTATCTTTTTGCGTTCAATAAGTATTTTTGTACTATAGTTTAGATGAAAGTTTCAATTTCCCTAATTGTTGTTTAGCATAGATAGACTAGGTTCAGTTTAGGTTTTCCTACTTTCAATAAAGTGTCCTAGTTTTTTGATATGGTTAAAGTGATTTACAACCATGTACAAAGCTAGTTTGAGTGTTTTCCTGAGTCTACCAAATGTTTCTAACCCTTTCTAATCGATCAGGTACACACACATACTTCATGATAGTGAAGTTTAATACTTCACTATCACAAACCATATACCTATATTCAATCAGTTAGGAAAGGTTATTAAAGTTTCTACAAATTATTTTTTTAGTTTCTATCATGTTTTCTAAGTGACTCTATGCCCAATGAATAGTTCAGGCAACTGATGTCTAGCAAACATACATATAGAAGATGTTGCCAAAATGTTACCTAAATCTCACTATAGCTCAATTAGGTAGAGCTCTTTGTTTTGAAATTGAAGAAAATAAAAGGTACATTGTATCCTCTCCTAATTTGTTTCAAGTGCATAATTGAACTTATAAATTATCTGATAGTTTCTTGCAAATTAATCAAAATATTTTAAACATGTAAAAGCTTTTGCAAGCTTCTGTATGAAAGATAGTTTTATTGAACATAAAAGATACATTTATCTCACACAATCCATGAGAATAAATTTTTCAATGCAAATTCAAAAATAAATATATACGAATAAGTAAATAAATGTAAATAAGGAGTGATACCATTCATTTCTTGAATGATTGGTTTGATGTGTTTCTGAACTTTGTGTCTTGCCTCAGGTTGTTTGTGTCTCCTGCAACTCCAAATTGCTCCTAGTACCTACATTTGATTAATATATAATGATGTTAGATCAAAAGATCTAATAAATGAAAAATATCAAGAACCCTATGTACATTTATACATATGCATATATAAACTAACTCATATGTACATAGAACAAGAAATGCATACTCTAGTTGTCTACTAAAATAGACAAGTTACCATACTCCTCCAAAGTATGCATTTGTTTTATAACTTATTTTCTTTATGTATAGATATAGATGTAATCATGTTTTTCTTTGAGTATAAAAATCAACATGTGCGGTAAAATGGGATCCCAAAAGGGTTGATCCCAACATGTTGTTGCAAAAAGTGCAAGTTATCAAAAAAACTATATACTAATCTTTGACCCCCTCCCATACTAATCACAATAAAAGGATGCATATCATTCATGGAAGTAGGATAATATCTTGATGTAAATTGTAGCTATTAGTACCAACCTGATGTCAAGAGAAAGGGACATTTGTTTACAGAGATCATCATACAAGGAGGTCAAGGAAAGGTATATAGTTTTATAGATATGTTTGTATGATGGTATAAACATGTATTTTTAAGGTAACACTATCATGAATTCATTTATCATTCATGATAGTACATTTTTTAGGTTTATTGTCATGGATAATCAATAAATGCAGAAAAGGATTATAAAAAAAATCAATAAAGTTTTGATCAATGTTAAGTAGAGAGTAAACATGTAAGATCAATACACAGCTAAATAAAATGTGAACTATTAAAGGGATGTGACATCATTCCATGAGAACATTTAGTTTAACATCATAAGTTGTCATAGTCAAAATTCCAACTATAGCCTAGACACATAAATGTGAAACTATTAAAGGGACAAGTACTATCTTGAAACCTTTTAGTTTAGGAGATACAGTGAAAGGAATCTACAAAAGACATTATCATGAAGGAAACAAATTTTTCAAGAAGTACCAACTGAATATAAAAGTTATATGGACTTGAAGTCATAGTTATAATAAAAAATTGTGCATGTTATAGATCAATGAAACAATGATATTCAAAGGCGCCAAATGAAGGTAGAAGAACTTTAGACATGCTTAGTGCATAGTGTAGATGGAAAATTTTCAAAGTAATGAAACATGTTGCCTAACAACATCAATACAAAGAATGATACAGTTATGATAAGAGCGGATCAAATAAAGATAAGTAGAGAAAAGATAGCTATAGAAAGTACAATCAAGATAGATTAAAGGACATTACCAAAACTCAACAAAGGAGCATTCAATGGCATAGAAAGATCATCAAGACAAATTGAAATCATAGGTATTATGAATGAGCATCATCAGAATCTATAGAATAAATAAAGAATCGTACCAAAGATATTTTTTCATTCATTCACAAATAGCATGGAGAAAAATAGAGTCATTGTTTCTACAAGACATGAGCTGCTACATATGTAAAGGACATATTTGTATTATGCTTCTATCATAGAGATAGAGATTACCATGGTGTTACCAGTCAATATATGGAAAGACAAGTGCATATTGTTCATATCCATAATAATGGTGGTGATAATAGTAAAAATAGATCATATATGAGTGGTGAGTTCTTTACACAACTGGAGGTTAATCTGAACACTCGTGATCATGAATGATATAAAGATCAAACTTAGTGCTATGTAATGATAAAATAATAGTAATGATGTTACAAGAAAACTATGGAGATAGATATTTCTTTACATTTATTTGAGATTTAAGTCCTTCATATACTATTATGAAATAGAAACAACAAAAACGTGGATTATGATAATGGATAAAATGCACAGAGGATCATTGACATATTGCAATAACTTAAAGTATACTGTAGATACAATTGAAAAAATGTTAGTATCATGAATTTTAAGAGAAAACCCTTATATCCTTGTTTAGATCTCATGTCACATGCAGAGAAGAACAAGTATGGAAATAGTAAACCTTTTACATTGTCAAATAATGAAACCTAAATGCAAGTAAAAAGACATTGCACATTTCGTTAAAGATGAGTATGAAATGTACAGAGTATTTGTAAGGAAATAAATAAACCCTCACGAAGATATATTAAAGAAACATAAAGCGATATATATAAGGGTTTTCTTGGTTCAGACATGGTTGGAATTCTCTCTTAAGGAAAAACTTTGTCATAAGAAAATGAACAAGTTTTCAGAATGAAGAGATGTATGAGGAAATGCTTGAAGAAAGATAAAGATAGAAACCCTCATCATAGAAATAGGGTTAGAAGTTATAGCTATTTCAATAAAATCCTATTCTAATGTACAAAATAAAACAAGGATATAATGACCTTAAATTTGTTTTAAATAATGAAGAAGCCATTTTTAGAAAACACCTAGTAAGAAGAGTCAAAGAGCCACAGTTATAGAGATGGAAACATAAAGTTAAACATGAGAGAGTTACTTTTTTTATTTCTTTAAGAATTTGGAGTTGGTTCATTGTTTAAGAAACCTTTACGAATCAAACTAGAGAATCCCTGAGAAATGAAAAGATAAGAATTTAAAACCCTTGGGGCTCATGGCCATAGTAAGGTGGAAAGGTTCAGTTTAAAACATGTACAATTACATGAACCCTATTTAAAAATAAAGGAAAAGAAATTTAGAAATTGGCTCAAAGACCTATGATCAAAGAGATAGTGAATCAACTTATGAGAAGTGACAAATTTTCACACAAAACCCCCCAGAATAACTCAGAGAGCCTTAATTCTTCCTAAAACCCTAAGTGTAGAAGTAGACCCTTGGCTGCTAGGGTAGAAAAGCTTCTAGAGAAAGCTCAAAGTATACAAAATGAGATAATGCTTTATTTTACCCATTCTGTGTTTAGGGTTAGCACCAATAAGATGGGAACATGGTTTCTTTTGCCAAAGTTTAAAATTATTTTCTTTGTCAAGTAATGCACCCATGGGATTATAAGGGTAGAACTTATTCCTCAGGAATTTTTCATACTTATCAAACCTAAAGAGATAGATATGTATTAATACTTGCTCATTTTCTTTGACTCATGGAGTAGCGTCGGTGATATTATGGCTTTAATTGTATTGTAAAAGCATGTGACTTAAAGGATGTTGTTATAAGTCCTTAAATCATATTGTTACCTTAAATTCATAATGAGGGAAATTTATGAAATGAATGAGTCAAAATAATGATTGGTTTTGTCTTTATGCTTTTGCAAGAATATAGGAGAGAATATAGGGTTGCCTTGACTAAGTTTTTAAGTAGTTTGAGAAGACCAAGTGTTTAGGGGGTTTTGACTTGGCTTCAAACTATTTTGAAACATAAGGAGGGAATATAGATCTTTTTTAGAAGATTTATGGAGAGTTAGTGAAATTTTGAGTATTGACCATGTTAGATTAAGTCATTATTGACTCTTTTACTCATTGCAGGCTCTTTTGATAAAGATCTTGTTGCTATATTTGAGGGTTTTTAAAGACATCTGACATAAGTAGTTGGTAGTTCCTATTTAATTTCTTCATATGCTTGGAGAGTTAGATATATTCACTTATTGTAATCATTTGTGAGTTAGTTATGATTATGAAGTTTTTGTTTTGAGTGAATTTTTGGAGTCCTAAATCAATTCTGAGTATTTTCTTGTAACTCTTTCAGGCATGTATTATATTTTTTCCTTCGAAGATCAATAAATACATTACTTGGACCTTATTTAAGTTTGTTTACTATATGTAAGAGAGTGATTGATGTATTTTCCTATGATTTTATAGTTAAATCCTTGAGTGTATGTCTCATTTCAGTCCATGTAAATAGATAGTGCATGATTTATATAGGTTGTGAGTTGTGTTATAGTAGTTGCAGGTGTTAGTTGTGAAACCTTCCTTCTAACATTATGTGAGCTAGGCCTTCTTATGAAGTACTAATATATACAGTATTTTATGTTAAATTTTATACCTTGTGACAAGTTGTTTTATGATTTTCATTGTGTTCTATATGGTAATGTTGGCCTTGTATGTTTTGGTGCATCACCTTTTTATTTAAGTTCATTTTTTTCCAGTTTTATTATTCCTTCATACCCTTTTCTCAACAAGTTTTAGTTTCAAAAATTTCATTTAGGTGAGGTACCATATAGGACTCAGTCTTCTCTATAGATTCACTCCAATTTTTAGGTGACCCACTCACTACCTAGGAGTGTTTCCATGTTTCTCCAAAAATCTAAGTTTGGCAACTTAGCATAGGGTACAATTTTTGAGAGCAAACAAGTTTGGCACACCTAGTGGGACCTACTTGAATCAAATAAGTCAGAATAATTTTTATTTATTGTTGTTTTTGAAATGCTACCAAAAATTTATAGACCTATGAGTGGTTGAATTTTGCATATCTTGCGACTCTTTTGAAGGAATAAGAGGTCATTTTTGTCTTGATTTTTATGAGAAGAATACAAACTAGGAGTTCTAGTTCTTTTGAATATTTTCTTCTATCCCCACCTAGAAGACAAGGGAGAACAACATGAAGAACTCCTCCATCAAAGAGAGTTCATTCATAACCTCCTGGAGGAGAGCCAAGGAGGAGAGGAAGGCCATCAAAGGAAATTAGTAAACATTCTACCTCACTAAGTTGCAAAATAGATCTTTTAGTTTCTACTTTATCTATTGTTTTAGTTCTAGTAGAAAGTACATTAGATTTAGCTAGTAATTTAGTTCTAGAAGCAACAAGTACATATATGCCTACAATTTCTATACATTTCATTGTACCTATTGTACCTATTTAGGAAAATATATTGGCAAGACCTTATGCATTTGTGTCATTTAATCAAGGAAACTCATTAAACCTTTCCCAACATGATAATATTCCACTTGCAACCTTGAAAAGTATTTCATATTTTATTGAGAGGGTCAAACAACTCATTTTGATCATATTAGAGAGGTAGCTAGTATATGTAATGTACACCACATCACTACAAAGAATGTAGCTATCAAGCTACTAGCAACATCGCTAAAAGGGAAATCTTTGCAGTGGTTCAGATGTCTAGCGATTGGATCAATTAACTCATGGGACCAATTGGGAGATGTGTTGAGAAAATTTTTTGAAGATAAATCAAACCACTTGTTATTAGTTGAGAAACTAAATACCATCAAGAGATCTCCTTAAGAGAAAATGATAGTTTTCAACACCTACTTTCAAAAAACATCGAATAGAATTCCTATCACGATAAGACCTTCTACAGACTATGTTTTTCTATATTACTTGAAGTGTTTGAATAGTGACATATCAGTGATGATATAATATATGGGAGGTACTTTACTACCCGAAGCCTATAGTAGTATTTTCAAGGTATAAAATAGTCTTATCCAGGTGGGTAAGATATCTCATAGGCCACATATGCCTATTTTTCCAAATATTCAGCCTTATATGCCTCTACACATACCACCTTTTTCTACTTTGCCTAATTTTGAATTGCTAACTATTTTAAATCTATTACAGCTCCTGAGAAGAACCTTTAATAGATATTTCATGATTGGCAGTAGCTAGTAATGATATATCATCATCATCAATGCTCATCTTGGATAGTGAGGAAGGTGTTGTCTTTTCTTGTTATTTATCTATATTTATTGTTAGATATAGGAGACACTAAGAGGGGGGTTGAATCAGTGTCAACGTGTAATGAAACAATTCAACTACCAATCTGATTATGCTTTTAAACAACTTCCAAATAACTAAACTTGCAAGTGTAACTATGAAATAAAAATAGAACAATTTGAGCATCCACAAAGCATAACACATGACACCACTTTTTTTTATCGTGGAAACCCTTGTAAGAGGGAGAAAACCATGGTGGGTATGAAACCCATGAATATTTTCACTGCAGATAAAATATTTTCCCTATTAGGAGATTACAATACCCTATTAAGGGTTCACCCAGTTAGAAGTCACTAGTACCTTGTTAGAAGTACCAAAAGATCTATTAAGATCTACCTTGCAAGAGGATTTAGAACTCCAGTTAAGAATTTTCCCTATTAAAGAATTTATACAAAAGACCTGTTAAAGTCCACCCTATTAATGGATTTAATCTTCTAACCTATTAGAGTTAGCCTTGAGAAATGAACTCAAATAGCTAATCTGGGAATGACACTTCTTGCCTGACACATCCACTGTAATCTCTAATCTTTGGCACACTGTATTGCCTCTGTCTCTAATCGCAACACCCAAACTCATGATTTCAACCCTAAATCATGTGATTTAGTCCACCTTTATACTGATGTTCTTAAGTCAGCTAAGACTTAAAAATGTTTTACAAGTTGATCCACAATATTGACCAAACTTATGGAAAACTGTACCAAACATACGTAACATGTCGACCCAAAATATATTGACATGTCAGCCCAAAAATCAACTTTCTTGATCATTAGATCATCAGGAACCAATTGGTAGCACAACCGGTTCACACTTATTATATCACTGAAATACTAACTCACCCAAATCATTGAGTTAACGGTTGTGGTTGTATAATTTTAGTTAGCTGACCTTAGTAAACCACCAGGAACAATTTCACCTTCCAAAATATCATCGATCTCGATCGCAATGAAAAACAATCTATGTTACTTCCTTCATGTTCACCGGTCAAAATACTTAGCATATTTTGTCTTTTCCTATCCATCCAGTCGATTGGTATCTACAACCTATTCATCAAATCTGATAGAATTGATATCTTTGATAGAGTTTCCATCAATAAAAAACTCATAAACATTAACACTATGCATCTCAACCCAAAAATCCATCATAATGCCAACAATCTCCCCCTTTAACATTGATGGAAAGATGGTGAAAATAACCAAACTACTCCCCTTAGATTATTTTTGCTGCACTAATCACACCCCCTTTGACAGTAATGGAAAAGGTAAAAAAATGAATGTTAAAAATTAAATCATCTCACCGATCATAGCCTTTCAAAAATATCTTTGAAATTGACTTTGGCAGGCTCCAAAGAACTCTCTCATGACTTTTGTGTGTGCTCCATAGAATTAATCTTCTCACGTAGAATAGAAGGTAACTCCTCCAAAGCTTCAAGAGCTCTCATATTAGGTAACCCAAGAGTCACCTCATATTATCTAACATTTTGTTGCATAACATCTACTGTAGGTAGTAAATAGGTCTACAACTCCAATAATGTAGTCATCCTTTTGTCTTGTTCTTCTTGAATAGTCTTCAACTTATGATTAATCATTTTCACTTGTGATCCATAAGTGTTTTCCAATTGTGTAATAGGTTCAAAACTAGATATCAATTACTTAAGCTCATGTTTAGCTTCATACTTTTTCAGCTTTAAATCTATCGTAAACAAAGAAGAATCAGAAAATTTGACAAGTAAAGTACCAACTTCCTTCAATTTTCCCTTCACCTTGTTTACTTAATCAGTAAGTGTCCCTTTATCTGTTGTAGTAGACTCCATTAACTTATCAGTCCTCTTCTTTTCATAAGTGACATTTTCTCTATACTCAGCAACTTCCTCCAAATGAGTAACTTCCTCAGAGATAGCACTTATCAAAGTATCCATCTACTTAATTAGTGTAGCATTTGGATCTTAGTCAAATTTAGGTACAATATCTAATAGAATATCTCTGGATGATAGAAGTACTTGTTCTTATTTCTTCTCAACTCTAAGCTTGTCCCTCTTAGCTTTCAAATTCAGTATCTTTGATATTCTCATCATTTTATTGGTTCTCATTTTAGTAATATCAACAGGTCCTTGTATGACCTCAACATCCTCAGTACTAAGTTCATCTTCAAATTATTCCTTGG
Source organism: Chamaecyparis obtusa (assembly GCA_027943335.1). NCBI lineage: Eukaryota > Viridiplantae > Streptophyta > Pinopsida > Cupressales > Cupressaceae > Chamaecyparis > Chamaecyparis obtusa. The sequence goes on along the minus strand of BSBK01007489.1, from coordinate 1,651,122 downwards.
GAATATCTATAGCCTTTCTCTTCATCTTGTAACTTGAACTCCACCTAGGTCCAATTTTCTTGTTACTAAATTTGTGGCAACATCATCTTCATGTGTCTCATATTTCTTTTCATATACACTAGTTATAACCTATGTAGAAAATGCATCCTTCTTCTTTTCAACTGTAGTAGTCATAACGGGTACCTCAACCTCTAGTGTCTGATCCTTTTGTGCACACTCTTCACTTTGCACATCTTCAACTTCAACAATAGGAACTTGTTGTGGAGTATCAAAAGGTATATTACTGAAGATTCCTTCAATCACTTGATCATTAGTATCAAACACATCTATTGTTACCTCTTCAATGATAGGTTCTTGTGCTTGTTTCTCCTCTTCAGTATCATCCACCGGTTCATATTATTTTTCTAATTCCTTCTTTATGATATCAAGAGTCTCATCATAAACTTCTTGAGATTCACCAATGAGTATTATGCATACTCTTCTCCTTGTTCTAAATTTTGGCCTTAGGGATGGAATTATACTCTTCACAACTTCAACTGGTAATTTAGGTTCTAGTTCCACCAAAGCTTGTTCCAAAATTTATGTATCTACTTTTAGAGAATACCTCCACCTAGCATCAATCTTCTTGAATAATGTATCAGGTATCATTTTATGTAACTCACTAGGTCCTCTACAGAATGTGTGCATGTTGTATATAACAGCTTCTTCAATCTTTGGTTTATCCTCATCATTAAATTTATCATATCATCCACTTACCTTTGTGAAGCTTCCATATTCTTTAACTTCTTCATCTATGCTATCTACAGTATTAGATCTCCTAGTCACTAGTTTGACTAATTTCTCTGTTGTCATGCCTACAACCTTTGTTTTTTTACCACTTGCCCTCAATTAGGCTTTCTCTTTGTCAGATTCAATTTTAGCTTCTTCTTCCTCTATTGTATCTTTCTTCTTACTCTTTCTTTTTTACTCTTTTTAGCCACGAGTTACACCCTTCTTTCTCTTGTAAGCTCTCTAATCAGTCTAAGGTGTCTTCTCTTTACCTTTTTCTTTTCCTTAACCACTGATGCTTTAGGATGAGTTGATTTTTTCCTCTTTGATTATGTTCTTGTAATAGGGGAAGGAGTTTCCTTTATCAGTATGGAACTTCTAGTTTCTCTTCTTGTAGCTATGTGCTAGAAAGTAGTCACACTTCTATGAATCATTACATCCAAGAACACTCAACAGTGAGGTCTTGAATAGTGATTCACAGCTCTCTATTCGTGGAGTGTAGGGATTGTTTATGAGGCTCTCAGATTGACCGAGTTAAACCCATGCAAGTACACCAAGAAATGAGAGATTCAAGGATGAGAAGCAAGACTGCTAATCCTCATTGATCTTCAAGTTATTGCATGTAGATGAAGCTAATCTAGATGATCGCAATGCAAGAAATAAACTACTCTGTTGAAATGCAAGTTTTGCCCTCCTTTGCTAATTAATCTATGTGAAGATTTAAGCTAAAAAAATGAAGGAAACTAATCTAAGATGCTATGAATGTTAATCTATATGTAAATATGCAAGCTAAATGCTATGTGATCTCCAAAGCTCCAAAGTCTCTCAAAAAACCTGCAGCATAACAATAGCGTGAAAATTTTGGATCTCAAATGAGAAGGAGAGGGTTCCTTATATAAGAAACTATGGAAGAGAATGCATCTCCAAGAGCAATGTGGGATAAATGCAAAAAGAGGAAAGAAAGCTCATTTTTAGAAAGTGTGGAGAGAAAAGGAATTTTCTTTATTTTATTTATTTGTTTCCCTTTTTCATCACAAAAGAGCTTTAAGAGGATTATTTATTTATTTATTTAAAGAATGATTCTCTATTAATTAAATAAGATAACATTATTTAATTAAAAGAGATATTATTCTAAATAAGATAAAATCATTTAATTAAAAGAGATTTTAATTAAATAAATTTATTTCATTTAAAAGATATTTCTTTCAATTAAATAAGGTTATTTTATTTATTTAAGAGGGAATATTTCTTTTAATTAAATAATATTATTGATGAAACGATCAAACCTTAGGGAAAATTGAAATGATTGAATTATTTAGGATTGATCAAAGAAATTGATTTGAATTTTGCAAAGTATTGATTCAGGAAATTTGATAAATTAATAAATGGGGGCCCAAAGTCTAGGCGATCATTTTAGGGTGCATACATTTGCCCCTCTTTGACTAATGTGAGGTGGATTTGGGATCACATGCAGTCAAAGAATGGAATTGAAGTGTGAGATCGATTTGGGATCACAAGACAACCCAGACGTGTGTTCGATGGATGGGAACACATCATGACAAAGATAAGTTGATTAAAAAAGACAAGGCCAACACCCCTGTAAATAGGTAATTGTCAAGTCTCAAGCAAGGTTTGATTGATAGGTTTGATAAAGATGAATCAAGGATTGAAGTTTGATAGGTATTGCCCCCTCATGATCGAAATCGAAATGAGATAGAGGAGAAACAATACATTGATAAATTTGATCAAATCGAACTAAAGATAAGATTCTTGATGTAAGATGAAAGATATAAGGATCACAAAACCAAGGTAGATCATCAAGAAAGATTATGCCCCAAGGTTGAATTAGAAGAAAAGAAGTAGGGTGAAAGCGAATGGAAGACAGAAGTTGGGAAGAAATGAAAAGAAATGGAGAGAAGAAAGAGAATTTGCCTCAAGAACGAGCATGCCCCAAAATCAATCAACTATTTAAGATAGGAAATTTCAATTGAGATCACGAAAGAAGATAAGGAAATGAAGATCAAAACGTGATCATAGTTGATTAAAAGTCCACAAGAAAGATGAAGGAAAACCCTCTCAAACTCATAATGCAGCCTAAAAAATGCAAATTAATCATGAAGTCTAACAATGCAAGCTACATGAAAATGCAAAGGTGTACTTGCAATAGGGCAACTGTAACATAGGATCTTATGTTCATCATTCATTAGAGAATGTAAAGAACTTATTTTCATCATTGGGCCATTATTAACAGACATCAAAAAATCATACAATCAGCACTAGTCACAAACGCAACTATGAAGATATGAATATGATTTATATCGGTTTGGAATGTGGAAAGATTCTAACGTGAGCATCAAAGACATAAGGGTCAAGATGACTTCAATGTTAGCTTACCCAATTTAATGTAGCAAAACCACTCTCTCATCAAGGCATAGATGCCAGGATGACCATAAGAATAGTTGTGCAAAAAAATAGTCAAGGATGATGCCCCAAATCTCCTAAGTGTTTCAAGGGAACAACAAGAGACACTCAAGATATTCAAGAACACACCCACGAGCAGAAAGAAAATAAAAACATGCCCCATGCCCAAGTCCTCTAGCTATGCATCATGGAGAGACTTATTAGACAAGAGCACTCAACGAAAATCAATAACAGTCAGCACACAAAGAAAAGATCAATGATATATCTCAAGCATTAAGTGTTGTGTTTAAAAATTTAAGTGTGTTCACTGATACTGAGTTCCGAGGATATGGATCAAATGCTTGCAAGTAGGTAAAATCTCATGACAAAACTGGATAAGACCAAACTAATAAGTGTTGAAAAACACTCGATGTCAGGGGTTGTGTTAAAAAACATAGTTGGGGAGGTGTTTAAAAACACCATTCATGAGGAGTCCTAAAAACTGACGCATCCAAGAGACCAAAGCTAACACAGTTATGACCCCTAGACAAAGACAAAGACCAATTCTAAACCAAGGCAACAAGGACAAGGCATGATGGAAAAAGGCTAAGTGTCGAGTACGCATGCTAAAAAAAAATAGGGGTGCAAAGGCCTCAAGTAGCACCCATTTCCAGGTTTTCACCACTTGGATTTTATTGCAATTTTTTCAAGACTTTTTTTTTTTTGTATTTTTGTATTTTTGCTACCAAGGCGCCTATTTCTAGGTTTTCACCAAGGCACTTTTTCTATTTTTTTTTTTGAATTTTTGAATTTTTTATTTTTATTTTTTTTGATGAGACATCAAAGCGCCTATTTCTAGGTTTTCACTAAGATGATCATTTTTTTAGGACATTTTGAAATTTTTAGAATTTTTTCAGCATCATATATGAATTTTTTTGGTATTTTTTCAGGATCAATAAATATTTACAAAGGATGCCCACAGATAGAATGGGCATCATGGATAGAACTTCTTCAGGTGCAAGATATTGATAGGCTCAGGGAGTTGCTCCCCCTCTTCAGTCGATAGTAAATAAGCACCTGTCCCAAAAGTTGTTGTGATGATGTAGGGTCCAAGCCAATTAGGTTCAAATTTTCCCTTTTGTTCTCTATGTTGTTGGTTCTTAGGATTTTCTCGTAAGACAAGATCTCCCACTTGGAATGCTCTAGGGTGAACCTTTTTGTTGAAGGCTTTGGACATCCACTTTTGATAGACCCTCATATGGTCAAATGATGCTTTACACTTCTCATCTAGAAGTTCTAACTCTTGCAGTCTCATGGTGCGGTAGTCTTCATCGATAACTAGACCTTTGAGAGACTCTAAGTGAAGGAATCTCAACCTCTAAAGGTAGCACTGCTTCAACACCATAAGTAAGGGCAAAAGGAGTAGCCCCTGTTGGCATATGAATACTTGTTCTATAAGCCCATAAGGCCGGATTTATTTGTAAATGTCAATCTCTACCATTCTTATGAACTATTCGATGGAGAATTTTGAGAATGGTTTTATTTGAAGCCTTTGCTTGTCCATTTCCTTGCAGGAATTAAATGGAGGACCAATGTTGTTTTATCTTGAATTTCTTGCAGAGTTGTGTGAGGTCCTTGTTTTTAAACTGACCTCCATTGTTAGTGATTATCTCAAATGGCACTCCATATCGACAAATGATATGGTTCAAGATAAACAGAGAAACTATCTTGCCCGAGGCAACAGAAAGTGGAACAGCTTCTACCCATTTGGTATAGTAGTCAGTAGCAATGATGATAAATTTATGTCCACCTGATGAGTTGGGATGAATTTTCCCAACAAGATCAAAGGCCCAGCACTGAAATGGCCAATGAGATATGGAAGGAATGAGCTCCCTGCCTGGAGCATGTATCAAGTGACCATGTTTTTGACATTTTTTGCATGATTTCGCAAAAGCTACCACATCCATCTACATGGTATGCCAATAGTACCCCACCCTAAGAAACCTTTGAGCCATGGAAAGACCATTGGAATGTCCCCCACAAATGCCCTCATGAATATCAACTAGCGCTTGATCAGATTCCTCCTTTTCTAAGAACCTAAGAAGTGTCCCATCTAAACCCCTCCTATACAAATCACCAGAGATGAGGGAATGGCGAGAGGCATTTTGGGTAAGGTTTCTTCTTTCAGATTGGTTAAATGTTTCAAGGATGATGCCATCATGAAGGTATGAGTAAATGGCACTGTAGTGGGATGATTCATGATCGACAAGGGTACAAATAACATGGCTTTCTTGGGAGTCATAAATAGGATAGTGTAGCTCTTCCACCAAAAATTCAAATCTAGACTCATGCTGCTCTAACTGAAGAAGCAAAGAAAGTGTGGCCATAGCATCAACTACTTTATATTCTACTCTGGGGACTTGCTGAAATGTGACGAATGTGAAATACTGTCTCAATGAATCGACCATTTTCTTATAAGGTACTAGTTTCTCATATTTGGTTTGATATTGTTCATTAACTTGGTTGACTATCAATTGTGAATCCCCATAGATGTGCAGTTCTATGATATTCCATTCAATAGCCATCCTGAGTCCATTTGCCAAGGCTTCATATTCAACAATGTTGTTTGTGCATGGGAACAATAGTTTGTAGGACTTAGGAATTGTGTACCCATGAGGAGAAACAAACAACACTCCAGCTCCTGAACCATTCTGCATAAAAGAGCCATCAAAGAACATCTTCCATGTTCTCTTAGTCATGTACATTAGGTGCTCATTTGGAAATTCAACTTAAATGGGCATGCTATCTTGAATTGGGAAATCGGCCAATTGATCTACAATGGCTTGGCCTTTTATAGCTTTGAGCTCAACATACTCTATGTCAAATTCTGAAAGAACCATCATCCATTTAGCAAGTCTACCTGTGAGGGCAGCCTTACTGAGAAAATACTTGAGAGGATCAATTTTTGCTATGAGGTGTATTGTATGCACAAGCATGTAATGTTGCAACTTTTGGGAAGAAAACACCACAGCAAGGCAAGCTTTCTCAATACTAGTGTAATTGACCTCATATGCAACAAGGGTACGGCTGATGTAATATATGGCTCATTCTTTCCCAATGTCATCAAGTTGAGCTAATAATTCCCCCAAGGAAGATTATGTTGCTGAAACATACAGTATGAGAGGTTTTCCTAGGATAGGAGGCATCAAAATTGGAGGATTTGCCAAGTATTCCTTAATCTGATCTATGCTCCTTTGACAATCCTCATTCCAAACACATTTGACCCCCTTATGCAAGTTCTTATTGAAGGGTTGAGCTCTATCTGCCAGTTGTGAAATGAACCTCCTGATAGATTGAAGATGTCCTTGCAGACTCCTCATTTGGCTAATGTTTTTGGGAGGTGGCATATCCAATATTGCTTGAACTTTCTCTGGGTCTACCTCTATTCCTTAGCTGAAATGATAAATCCTAGAAGCTTTCCAGATGTGATGCCAAATGCACATTTTTTTGGATTTAATCTTAACTGAAATTGCTCCATACGATCTAGAATGACTTCTAAATCACCTAAGTGTGTGTCTCTTTTCTTTGACTTAGACAGGGTGTCATCCACATAATCTTCCATATTCTTGTGCATCATGTCATGAAAGATTGTTGTCATAGCTCTTTGGTATGTAGCTCCTGCATTTTTTAATCCAAAAGGAATGACGTTCCAACAATAGGTACCCCATGCGCAAGTGAATACAGTCTTTTCCTGGTCCTCGGGAGCTATTTTAATCAGATTATACCCAGAAAAACCATCCATCAAGGAATATATCTCATAACTCATCGTCATGTCCACTATCATGTCTATGTTGGGTAGTGGCAAATCATCCTTTGGGCATGCTCTATTGACATCTCTGAAACCTGTGCAGATTTGAATGGATTTATCATGTTTTGAAACTGGTACAATGTTGGATATCCATTCTGCATAGTCAATAGCCCTTATAAATCCTGCACTAAGGAGTTTTTCTAGTTTTGCTTTGACTAAAAGAGCAATGTGAGGATGCATTTTCCTCAATTTTTGTTTAATGGGTTTAACACCTGGAGCTATGGAAAAATGATGCATAATTAGATTAGTGTCCAACCCTGGCATGTCTGAATAAGTCCAAGCAAAGTTGACTTTCTTTCTTTGTAGGAACTCAGTGTAGGCTGCTTTCTCTTGAGATGATAAGGATTGAGCCAAATGTACAATTTGTGGAGCCTCTTCTATACTCAAATTAACTGACTGTGTAGGCTCAACAAGCACTGACGATCTATCCTAAAAATAGTTGGGGAGACAATCAAGTACCTCATTCATAGGCGCCTCTGAGAGGTTTTCACCTTTGGATACGTCGTTTATTTTTACTTTTTTTAGTTCTAACACTGCCACACAGTGGTTTTCGCCATCAGAACTCCTATTCTTTTTATTTTCTTTTCTCTTTATTTTTCAACTGAGGTACTTGATGTCTGGTTCAGTCATGCTAGTAGCCAGTTCACTGGTGGAAGAGACTACAGGTTCAATGGCATTTAGGTAATAGGTTATCTCATAGTCATTCTAGAAAGTTAAGAGCTCAAGCTCTTGATATCGTTTGGACCAATCAATGAGATGAGGATTAGCAAGGGGTAAGTCAATAATGGGTTCAATTTTGTGAATGCGGATGGTATCATCTCTGGTGATCGCAGAGTTAGAGTCTATCAAGTATTCTTCTAAGTTACCCAAATCAGGATTCAGCCTAACAAGCGAAGAATCATCCACTAATGCAACACACGGGTTCCAATCCTCTATCCCTACACATGACTCATCAACTAACTCAGGTTGAGAACATAGGAATGGATGACATCAACACCCATGTCAATTGTGGAACAATTAGAGAGAGAGTCCCATTCATACTCATGTGAGTCTATTTCTAAATCTCAGCTGGGATGTTTACACCAAAAAGGCTTGGGATGCCTTGATGTAGAAGCTTTGATGTCATGAAGGGTAACACCCTCTCTTGCTTCTATGGATGATCCATCTTGTTCTATGCTTACAACTGTTGCATGAGTGATTGGATTATTTGAATCTCCCCAAAGGAGACTAGTAGAAGGGATCCAATCGTCACACATGTCTTACTGATTTTTTAAATTTCGTATGTACTATAATTCATCCTCACTATCTGACTCATCAAGGAAAGGAATAGTATTCTTGTTATTATTCAGAAAACCTAGGCCAACCGTCTTCTTAGACCTGCATCCAAAAAGGGCATGATTGAGAGGTTTGTCTCTAGCATCTAATCTGTGACTAAGAGGAACATGTCCAGGATAGCCCATTTGTTTGACCAACGTATATCCTCTCCCATAAGCCTTAGGAGAAGGAGAGAAGTTCTCATTATGCATATACTTCTTCTCTTTGTAGATCCAATCTTTAACAACTACTTCTTTCTCATCCTGGATAGG